>WXTY01000021.1:0-12128 GCA_014805645.1 Spiromastix sp. SCSIO F190 | reverse complement strand
TGGCGATCTTTTTCGAGGAAATTAAAGAACGCCCGAATCGCCCGTAGCCGCGTATTAATCACGTCTCTTTTCGATTTAACGTTTCCATCATGTAGACAATAACGTTTTCCTTAATATTTCAGCGTCATATCGCCGGGCTTTGTCGAAATTCCCTGCCGTTCAAACATCGTACGAAATGCGAGTAATTCATCGCGATAATACTTAACGGTATGTTTCGATAAATCTTCAGCTTACATTCTCGTATAAACGAATTAAACGCCGTCTCAAAATCCGTCAATTCAATTTCGGGCTTGTCCGTTGCTTGATCGGTTATTAACTTATTTGACCGTCGTGCCATCGCTACACCTCCGAATTTTATTCGTCGGGACAAAACACGGAATCTTACGCATATAACGCAAAAAGAGCGGCCTACAAAACGTAGATCGCCCGTCATATTAGCGTTTATGTCATCGGAATGGTAAACCGCATTTTGAGTCGTGCGCGTCTGCCAATTCCGCCACACCGGCATGTGTGTTGGGCGATCGGACACTATACCGTTTCGTAAGATTCGGTATGTGCGTATGATTCGTTTGATATACGGTTATCGCGCGCCATATTAAGCGCTATGTCAATCGTACGCATCCGGATCGTCACCGACGAATACTAATATATCACGGTATTCGTAGGTGTCAATACGCACGACCAAATTTTTTGCGAAGTATTAAATTCGCGAATTATCAACGTTCTGTCTCCGTTATAGGTGCGTTTTAAGTTTCGTAAAATAAAAATCGTACGCACTAATGCGTTTGGTCTTCGCAAATTGCGATGAGCAAATCTATTCCGCTTGGAGGAACGATTCGAACTCCGCCAATAGCCCAACGTTTTTAACGCGATTTTCACGGGCTTTTAGCGTCCATGCGGCCTGACGGAAGCTAGCGTATAGGTAGTCGTCAAAGCGTCTAATTTTCTGCTGTTTTCGTTTCAGAATCGCTGCGTGCCACGCTTCAACGAATGGCTGCGGATGTTCTTCGAGTATCAGTGTCGGATCTACGCTTGCCTTAGCCCGCAATAAGATTCCGTAGTATTTATAAATTTCGTCTGCTTCGAAGTAGCGCGCCATTGCGGAGTAGATTTCGCTTGGTAACGCATTTTTAAGACCGCAGGCCGGCACCGTATCTATTACGTGATTTTTGAAAGATTTATAGAATCCGATGGTTCATTCGTAATTTTAGGCGCTTCATCCGTTGGCTCCGTTGGCTTTTCGGCATCCTCACGCGTGGTCATTGTCGACTGGTCATCTTCGGACAGTTGCGTGTCCTCGACTCTTCTTCCGACCGGGAGAATGACGATAATATTTCGCCGTGGCCACCGTTTATTTTCCGAGTTGTTTGCGATCTTCTGGATGATCGAAAGTGATGCGAGTTTGTTGACGGCACGACGCGCAGTCTTGACGGACTTACCGATTATGTCCGCGAGTGTTTCCGCTTTGAGATGCGCTGCGCCGGCGAACTTGACCGCATAGCGAGCGATCGTCTTCAGCGTGAGCCGGTCGGTGTCGTTTAGTTCGTAGTATTGCGCTTGATGTGTTCGTAGACTGCCGCGTTGAGTTCGGCCGTCGAAGCGAACGTTTGGTGTTCCGCTAAATAATGCATAACGATTCCGCCTTTACGTATCATTTGTTAATACGTATTTTACGTTTATACGTAATACTAGTCAACGATTATTTTCGTTTTTGCGTAAATTTCTTTTTTACGTATTTACGAAAACACTTTCGTGCATTATAATTAAATAAAACGATTGGAGGCAGAACGATGAGACGAGTAGTTTACGAATCGATAAGCTAATGGATCGCTACGGACTAAATAAATCAGGGTGAATTCGCCGAAAAGGTCGGGATCAGACCAGCCGCAATTTCGCAACTTTCTCGAAACCATGTTGTCCGCGTTTCAATCGACCACTTAGAACGAATTGTAAATACGTTTGAGATTGATGATGTTCGGGAAATTATCGAAATAGAAAAGGACAGGTAAACAGTAACACTTGCATTCGAATTTAATGTATACTAATAGTAATAAATTACTAAGGAGAATTCATGAATCATAATTTTATACTTATTGATTTCTTAGACGAAGTTAGATCCGGAATGGCTCTCGCAACCGAAAACGTGCTAATATGGTTGCTACAGAGCGGGGAGAAGTCTCGTTTCTAACTCTTAATTTTCAAAATAACCACGAACACATTATCTCTAGGATGAAAGAAAGAGGGAGACTCGCGGAGAATATCGAGGTATACAATTTTCACGAGCACTTCTACAACTTACCTGAGCGCATCTCTAATAAGGATAAATCTCCTGAGCTTGGGTTGGTCGAGGATGGGCTTTCTCACTATATAGATGAACGCCCTAATACAAATGGCTACAGGTACTATGATAAGGACGGGAACTATGTAAAGTACAAACTATTCGACGAAGAAATGAGACTTAAGTTCATTGATTATCGTGACCTTAATCTCCAACGTACCCATAGAGTTGAGTATGATCTTAACGGCAGAAAGAGACGTGAGATTAGATACAACCTTCAGAACAACAAACCTGCGTTTGAAAAATATTATGATATTAATGAGGAATGTTATTTATCTGTTTTGGGTAAATTCTTCAGGGAAGAGAACGAAGTGTGTTATTCACGCTGGAATTAACAAAGCATTTAATCATATAACTGATGCGCACGTCTATTGGGTTGAGTCTGTTCTAAAAGATTACACGAATCCGTTTTTAATGCTTGATGAATTGGGATTACTAGATGTTTTCCGTAAGGTGAGCAACGATTGTTATAAAATCGTAACCTTGCATAATACGCATCTTGATAAGCCACACGTTAAAGGATCTCCATATAGGCGCGTGTATAAAGAGATATTTGATCACAGGGATGAATTCGATGCGATTGTTTTCTTAACTGAAGAACAAAAAAGGGATGTCGAGGAAGACTACGGTAAGGATAAACGATTTGTTGTAGTTCCTCATGCGGTCACATTGGACAAAGATGAAATACTAGATGAATCAATTGAGCGAAATCCTAAATCAGCCATAACACTAGCTCGCTTGGAGGACAGCAAAAATATCGCGGACGGAATTCGAGCTTTCCGTATTGTAGTCGATACTATTAAAGAAGCCGAGTATCACATCTTTGGTTATGGAAAAGAGAAAGAAAATTTACAAGCGTTAATAAAGGAGTTAAAACTCGAAAACAATGTTTATATTCACGGGTTCACCCATAACGTTAATAGAGAAATCCAAAAACATGGATTGTCTATTATGACGTCCCGTTTTGAAGGCTTTTGTCTAGTGATCATGGAGAGTCTAGCCAACCAAACGCCAGTAGTTAGTTACCGGACGAAGTACGGACCGGAAACACTTATCAGAGACGGAAAAGACGGATACCTAACAGAATACAATAACTACGAAGAAGTTGCGGAAAAAGTAATTGAATTAATGTTGGACAGCAAGAAACAGAAAAAGTTCGCGAAAAATTCATTGGATGTGTACAAGCGGTTTAGTTATGCTCGTTATAAGAAGAATTGGTTAGGCCTGTTTAAACAACTTTCGAAGTAACAACGCGAGGAGAGAATAAAATGTCTATTATTAAACAAAAATACAGTGATGTAATCGTAGTTCCGTCTGGTAGCGAATTAGTTTCTCTACAAAGCGAGAGAGACGAACTATACCTTTATTTCAACACCACAGAAAATCATAGCTCTGATGTCTATAACATTAAATTGTATGGTGAAACAGAGAAAGAAAGCGTTCTTGGGTCACCTTCGTATAAAGGAAGTATTCTGCATAAGGATGAAATGGTGTATGTAGCAGCCGATAAAATCGGCGAAAATGAGATATATTAAAGAAAGAAAAAAACTCTACCGGATAAGGGTAGAGTTTTTATTTATCCTTTATCCAGTCTATCGCTATGTTTTGTTTACATTTTCGACAGCTTGCGTTATGTTTTCCGTATAGAATAATATTCTTTTTGAATCCGCAACGAGGGCATTCGAACTGCTCACTGCCCGTAAATGCTCCGACTAAGAAGAGGAGTCCGATGCCGCCTAAACCTATTCCTGGCAGTATACCGATAATAGTAACGAACAAACGCGAGGAGAGAATAAAATGTCTATTATTAAACAAAAATACAGTGATGTAATCGTAGTTCCGTCTGGTAGCGAATTAGTTTCTCTACAAAGCGAGAGAGACGAACTATACCTTTATTTCAACACCACAGAAAATCATAGCTCTGATGTCTATAACATTAAATTGTATGGTGAAACAGAGAAAGAAAGCGTTCTTGGGTCACCTTCGTATAAAGGAAGTATTCTGCATAAGGATGAAATGGTGTATGTAGCAGCCGATAAAATCGGCGAAAATGAGATATATTAAAGAAAGAAAAAAACTCTACCGGATAAGGGTAGAGTTTTTATTTATCCTTTATCCAGTCTATCGCTATGTTTTGTTTACATTTTCGACAGCTTGCGTTATGTTTTCCGTATAGAATAATATTCTTTTTGAATCCGCAACGAGGGCATTCGAACTGCTCACTGCCCGTAAATGCTCCGACTAAGAAGAGGAGTCCGATGCCGCCTAAACCTATTCCTGGCAGTATACCGATAATAGTAACGAACAATATTATGCTGATCAACAACAAGAACAATCCAATTAGGCCTGAAAGAACGCGAGGAATTATACGCCCAACCGACATCCGCCTCTTCAGTACTTCTACACGTACGAAATCCATTCGATCAACCTCCGTTATTTATATTATAGCTGATTTATGTATACGAGCACCTACGAATTTATACGCAGGCGCCCCCAAAAGTTCCGCTATCTATTCGCCTTTTGTCCGCGCTTTCTTCGTCACGTCGTTATTTTTCCAGTACGCCCACAGCGAAGTTACGCCCATGAACGCGAGCGAAATAAATTGCTGCACGCCTTCTTCATCGACCGGAATCGGACTGTGCCCCGTCATCGTAAGCGCCTGGTTCACGAGTGCTAGCGCAAGTAGTACGAACCGGGCGACTGTGCCCGCGCTAATATTTTCGATTGTCTTTACGTTCATAATATCGTCTCCCTTTTCGATTAGTTTACGGAATAGCCGGCTTTTTTCAGCGCAGCAGCGAGTTTAGCTTTCGTATTAGGTCCGTAAATCCCGTCCTGGCTCAATCCGTGCATCGATTGGAACCGTTTGACCGCGTTCGCCGTTTTCGAACCGTAATAGCCGTCGATTCCGTTGTTCTTTGCACCTTTGTCCGGGTAGAAGTAAACGGCAGCAAGCGCGGTCTGAACTTGCGTTACCTTCGTCCCTTTCGTCAGTGGGTTCGTTACTTTAAGGACTCCGCCCGGCAGTGTGAACGTCTTTTTAGAAGATCCGGATGGTTTCGGAGCCGCAGCCGGTTTAGACGTCCCTGTAATCTTCAGCACCTGACCAACGGAAATTTTATTCGGATCTTTAATGTTGTTCCAGCTCTGAAGGTTCGCCACGCTTACTCCATTCGCTTTAGCAATAGCGGAAAGCGTATCGCCTTTTCTTAACGGTATAAGTCGTGCCGGATGGTTTAGACGCTTGACCGCCGAGAGCTTTCAATTCCGTAGCGATGGCCGCTTTCACCCGCATCCCAACGCCCCTCATCGAGTACACGGTGCGGGCAGTATTTTCCGCTCCAATCCTGGTGTTTTTTAACGCGATCAACGCCCCAACCGCGCTCTTTTAAAAGCTGAGCGATGAATTTAATCGCAAGTTTTTCGGCCGCTTTATACTTAGCGCCGCCTGATTTCGAATAGCAAACCTCGACGCCGATAGATGAACGGTTGCCTGGTCCGTTGCCGTCTCCGCAATGCCATGCGTTACGGTTTGTCGGAATCCCCTGAACGACCTCTTTATCGTCTACCGCAAAGTGATACGATACTTGGTTGTTATTGCGGATCATGTACGCAATTTCATTCGCTGCGAAGCGTCGTTCGCCGTATTGTGAAACGTAATGTACTTCGCATCCATTGAATACGGACACTTAACGTGATATTTGCTTGATGCGACGAGGTTTTTCTTGACTGAAATCGCCATCTAATCGTCTCCCTTTTCGTTAATTTTGCGTATATAAAAGCCCGCCGGACTCTCGCCGAACGGGCGCGTTATTCTCTTCCGCGAAATTTCTCTTCGAGTCTATCGAGCTTGTCGATAATGACGTCGTATTTATCGCTGAATTTATCGAGTAGATCCTGTAGCCGCGATTCACGTTCACGATTCGATTTCATTACGTAAATCAGCAACCACGTAAAAAGGACCGCGAACGGCCCTTGCGTAAGAAATATTTGATTACGTCGAGCTCGCCCAATGACTACGCCTCCTGTTCGCTATTAGTTACGTTTTCGTCTTCGTTTGGCGGCGAATCAGGATCGTAAGGATCTCCGGTAATTTCCTCGTATTGTTCCGGCGTGATCCGTCCGGCAGCCACAACGTCATGCACTTGCTTTTTCGTCCAAAGACCGTCTTCGTAGAATCCTTTAATATACGTGTACCAATCGATTGGCATTTACGAACCCCTCCTAACGCGATTAAGTAGTATAAATCCGCCACTTGTTTCCGGAGAACCTCGGTTTCTGACGGTCCGGGATCAGGCTCCGGAGGCTGCAAGCTTTCAATATACTCTTTTGTAGCCGATTCCTTCCACACCTTTTCGTCCGGATAAAACTTCGGAAGATATAAACCAGGGTCAAAAGGAATGTCTGTCCATCCATCCGGAATTTCATAGTTCCCTTGATCATCAGGCTGAATGATATCATTATCAATCAACAAGAACGTCTCTTTGTCATATTTAAAAATGTTTTTCATGACTTATCTCTCCTACAGGGGAATAATTTCGTCCAAACCATAAGAAGTTATGTTCTCGGATTTATCAGCGATTTGCCCCTCCAACCTCATATTTCCGTTTGTTTCGATATACAATTTAGTCATCCCTGTTGTACCGAATATAGGAACAAGTCTACTGCGGAGCTGGTCGGGTCTATAAGAAGCTGGTAGCGTCCCAAAAATCACGCCTCTATCGGCGATAATCTCGCCTTTTAAACACAGAAAACCGCCAACCACCGCACACATAACTTTTCTAGCCCCATGTTTCGCGCCGTTTTTTAAAGGAACTTCAGTCCAGACGGGTTCAAAGTCAGTGGAAGTTAATATTCTTTTCCAACCCCTAAAGTCACCATTTGTATGAATGGTCGCGAACCACATCTTATTGTTGTAACTTGCTGTGGCTATAATTGTTTTTCTTCCAGAGTTTCCATCCATAATGTCATAATTGAACCATCCAACATCATTAGGGTCGGGGTTATTAAGCAGTCTATTATTGATACCGTAATAAAAACCAGGCGGCAAAGTTAATAAATCAGTACCATCAGGAATAAGGATTCGCACACCATTATCTTGTGTCAATTTATACAGTTGCCCCTTATTCCACTTAGTCCGCTCATCAGCGGTAATATGGCGCACATTATCCGCAGTATGTGCATCAAAATCCGTTTTCGCTGCCTGTTTTACGTTGTCAACGTTAGCCAATCCAACTTGAGCCTTCGTTACAGCGTGAGGGTTGCTCTTATTATTAGCGTGGCTATCAAACTCTGTTTTCGATGCTTGCTTGACGTTATCGACGTTGGACAGGCCGACTTGAGCTTTTGTTACCTTGTGCGGATTGTTCGTCTTGGCTGCGTGTGCATCCGTATAGGCCTTTGCATGAGCTTCCGCAGCATCTGCCTTTTCCTGCGCGCCCTCTTTCGTCTCAATCCGTCCGAGGTCCGAGAACTTCGCTTTTAACTCGTCAAGCATTACTGTTTCTTCGTCATACATCGCTATGATTAACGCCTTTAACGATTCGAAATCATCGACGTAATATTCCGCAGAGGTGCGATATCTGGTCCGCAAGACTTTGCGATACCTCAAAGCCGAATTTATGCGCAGAGAGTGATTGGCCGTTCGTGTATTTCAAAATTAGCTGGCAGTCGAATTTACCGTACATTTTGATTTCGTCCTCATCCAATACGTACTCTGCGACACCATTCAACGGATCGACTATCGTGACGTCCCGTATTCTTTGCTTGCCGCTTGGCGGAACGAGGATTACTTTCCCGGTCACAGCTGATAGGGGCAAAGGGATGCCGTCCTTGCGTAAATAAAATATCAACTTTGCCGTATTAATATCTTGCGTCGAAAATTAAAAGCTGAATTATAATTTCCTTCTGTTATCGGGTTTATATCAAACGTGTAAGAGCCGGTTTTATAAATAGCCAACAGTATTACCTCCCTTTCTTTTAGTATGTTGGAGTTTCAGGTAGCTCCGCATCGTACCCGTAATTCCCGTCAGATCTTTGTGTAACTGTTGGCGCTTTACGCATTGTAGGTCTGAGATCAACTTGCTTAACGGTATTTGTGCTGTATATCTGATAATATCTCTGGCATTCAGCTATTTCTTCAGTCAACGGTCTTGCGACATACGGCGTAGCAAGCCTTCCTTTTTCTAATTTGACTAGGTAAAATTCTACCCATTCGCCGGGAGCCAAACTATCATAGGAAGAACTGTTTGTTGTGTCGACATCTATTTGAACTTCAACGTAGTCTTCTTCCTTAAATTTATAAGCTGACATATCAGGCATCTTTATGTTCAATACAAAGAATGTGAGCCTGGTTGTTACTTGACAAGAACGGATTGCAAGATTGTCGTGTTTTCCATCATGTGTCATATCAAGATGAAGTTTCATTCTGTGAGAGGATTTATTGGTCCTCGCCCATAAAGCTAAAGTATAATCTTCGCCGCTTTTAAACTGAGTTGGATTTTCGATCCGTTGAATTAGATCAGTACGCGACATATTCGAAACATTTTTCAATTTCGTTATTCTCAACCCGTACTTATTTGAGAATGGCGCACTCATCGGCTTTTTCACTCTCTCGGTCCGATTGATCCCACTCTCATTTGTACCAACAGCATTAACGAGCCACCTGTCAGCAGTGAATACACCATCATCAGTAAAACTAGTTCCACGCTGCCATACGTCGAAGGCTCCGTTAGTTACGAAGTTCCTGTTCGGCATATGCAATGCGACTTTATCGTACGTTATATCTGTGATATTCGGCCGCGGTCGCGGAGCAGTCTCGATTAGCTTTCCGTCTTGCGCTCCAGCTAACGTCACAAATACCAGTTCCCTACCGCTTCTTTCAACCGCTATTTGCATCAGAGCCGGAATAACGTATCCATCATAATTAAACATACAAACACCCTCATTTTCGAAGGCGTAATTGACTCTGTCAAAATCGTAGTTCTGCTCAATTAAGTCAGCGAATGACTCTTTCGAGAATGAATACGACTTAGCAATGCTTCCGTCTAGATTAAGAACGGTAATCGCAGGGTAATCTTTTCCTTGTCCTAAGACAATTTTATTATCATGGAAAGTAATCCCTTGTACCTTTTCAAACATAATCTCTTGGTTGTTTACTGAGACCTCCATCAGCAATCTAGGACTTCCTGCGATAATACTTTGAAAATCATAAATGTATATCCGGTCCATTCTCTCATTCGTTGAGTTTCCGGAAACGAAGTATTTTTTATCGATATCATTTCCCGTCTTATATGATCCGAGAACTTCCATCGTTTCTTCTATTTCCCCAGTGGTATAGTTAAAGATAGAAAGCTCATTTTCAAACTGCTGCCTCACAAGAAAGCACAATTCCCCTTCTGAGTTCTTAAACCAAGGAATACCCTCGTTATACGTTGAACTTGTGATCGTAAATTGTTGGGAATCCTTCAGAGCTGATGTAGATAGTTCATAGCGCGAAATGATACAAACACTACCACCGTTTTCTTGCCTTGCAATATACAACTCATCGTCTTCTTGATTTATAGAAATGGCTTGTGGGAATGGCAGAGAGTTATCCCTGGCCAAAACAGAGAATATAATTTTTTGATAATTAAGGTACTCCTCGAACTTTCGATCTCTTTTTACTTGCTCCCCATAAAGGTTATCAATTCTACTTTCTGTATTGAATAATCGATCGTTGGCTGTATCGAAAACTTCCCCTTTATTATTCACTCGGAGGTCTACAACCTCTTTTATATTTGTTCCGTCCGCGTTTAAAATTAGGTTATTGATCCGTTTTTCGTTTTCTCAATCTCATCTGAGACTGTTAACCCGTCAAGGTGGCTTATTTGATCGGACGTATGGGATGCCTGACCTTTAATATGAGATTTTAATCCATTGTATGATCTACTAATGTCTTCCGCAATATCCACTAGATTGTCATTGTAGCTGTTTCTAAAATCACGATCGAAAGCATTGCCTGCTTTTTTATAAGGGTAATTCGGCATCTGTCTCCTCCTTTGCTATTTCACCCTCTGGTATGACTGCCTATTATACAGCTTTAAATTGCGTATAAATACCGATGAATTGGTTCGACAACTCTGCACTAGAACTGTTTTCGATGCACACATCTCCACTAGGAGTGACTACGCCTCGGAAATACTGTGGAATCCCATCTGGAGACACTGACGAAACTCCGATAAACAAGTACGGGAAAGGAGGCCTATATCCAACTGGAAGAGTGAAAGCTGGTATAGCGTTACCAATTGTACCTGAGGATATGGCGCCTCGAAGGTAGACTGTACCAACGAAATCTTTTCCGTACTGAATCGGATAATTCCAACTTTGATCTGGGTACTGCACCCAGCCATTTTTAAGAATTGGAGTTGCCCATGTAATCGAATCTAGATTATCCAGGGAATTCGAAGCCGCATTCCATGTCGCTCTTTCTTCTGCGGTTATATGGACAACAGTATTACTTATGTGGGACTGAAGTTCCGCCTTGGTTGCGATTCCATTCATATTTATTGCAGAGTCTTTTATTTTTCCAGTTGAAGTATCAATAACTTTGTCGACCGCTTTTTTTGTTGTATTAAAACTTGCGATTATGTCAGAAGCCTTTTTCGCTATCGACCCGAAAGTAAATGTAGGCGATTTGGATTCGTCAGAGTAATCCTCCCTACTCACCGCTCGTAGCTGAACGTTCAAATCAAAAGGCTCAATAACACACCATACATAATCACCTTTTTTAATATCAGACAGCCCCATGCTTTTAAGTTCAATTGCAGTAAACGTGAGGGATATATCCATGCTATCGTTTAGCTGCTTTTTCATGGCCGCTAGAAGACTTTCTTTATCTGTGTATCGTTCGTCTTTAACCGGATCCGCATGTTTGATGCCGTAGAATTCCGCTAACGGGCTCGTATATTCAGCGAACAAATAATTGCCCTTTTCGTCCTTCTTCCCATATCCTCGAATATATGTCGAAAAACTACTGGTATCGATCTCTTTTTGCGGATCTTTTACGTTGAACTTATATCGCAAGAATGAATCATCTCTTTGAATGCCGAATTTTTTAGCAACGTAGATTTTCTTGCCTCTATAGTCGAACTCCGCTCCGAACTTTTCGAGAATATCACGAAAAAGAGCAAGCGAATTGTTCCAACCGAAATTTTCTACCCTGACAGATATCGGCAAGTCTGTCGTATCTATTTCGAAAGTGTACCCACTTCCCGCTAATGCAAAAGAGCATCGCATCCAATCGAAGCGTGCCCGTCTTTTCTTCGTATATATAGTTATTCATTAAGTCGTCGAAGATACGATGGATGGCCGTTACTTCAACTCCGACGCCTTTCCGGTACGTTCGTTCTCGGTGGGTTTTGATGATATATTCTTCGTTATCAAAAATAAGTGTATTTTCATTTTTGACAAGGTTATAGCCAGACTGATTATTCTTAGTCTTGACCCCGTAACTTTTAACGACCGCGCACCGTCACTACCGTCAGTTCGCGTTGTCACAAAGCCTGGCAACGGCTCCATTACACCTGTTGCATCTTTAACCGCTAATATTTTCAATTGATTCACCTACTTATAGAAAAAGAAGAAATCAAACGAGATTTCGAAACTTCCAGATGTACCAGAAAGTTCGATGTCATTCCACCCAGGTTTCAACGAAATGTATCCTCGATTAGTATTTCCGTAAACGCTAATACCGTTTTTCAGATGACGCAACCCCTCGAGTTTTATCTTGTCGGTTGATTTCGTTGTTCCG
>WXTY01000020.1:0-2500 GCA_014805645.1 Spiromastix sp. SCSIO F190 | reverse complement strand
TAGATAAAAAACCAATGCCCTTCGGGGCTCCTTGGTGAATCATAATAACTTCTCGAATCGCATGGCCTTGTGCCGGCGATGGTTCATTCAAATTTCTGCCCTATCAACTTTCGATGGTAGGATAGTGGCCTACCATGGTGGCAACGGGTAACGGGGAATTAGGGTTCGATTCCGGAGAGGGAGCCTGAGAAACGGCTACCACATCCAAGGAAGGCAGCAGGCGCGCAAATTACCCAATCCCGATACGGGGAGGTAGTGACAATAAATATTGATCCGGGGCTCTTTCGGGTCTCGGAATCGAAATGAGAACAATTTAAATCCCTTAACGAGGAACAATTGGAGGGCAAGTCTGGTGCCAGCAGCCGCGGTAATTCCAGCTCCAATAGCGTATATTAAAGTTGTTGCAGTTAAAAAGCTCGTAGTTGAACCTTGGGTCTGGCTGGCCGGTCCGCCTCACCGCGTGCACTGGTCCGGCCGGACCTTTCCTTCTGGGGAGCCCTATGGCCTTCACTGGCCGTAGGGGGAACCAGGACTTTTACTGTGAAAAAATTAGAGTGTTCAAAGCAGGCCTTTGCTCGGATACATTAGCATGGAATAATAGAATAGGACGTGCGGTTCTATTTTGTTGGTTTCTAGGACCGCCGTAATGATTAATAGGGATGGTCGGGGGCGTCAGTATTCAGCTGTCAGAGGTGAAATTCTTGGATTTGCTGAAGACTAACTATTGCGAAAGCATTCGCCAAGGATGTTTTCATTAATCAGTGAACGAAAGTTAGGGGATCGAAGACGATCAGATACCGTCGTAGTCTTAACCATAAACTATGCCGACTAGGGATCGGACGGGGTTTTTTTGATGACCCGTTCGGCACCTTACGAGAAATCAAAGTTTTTGGGTTCTGGGGGGAGTATGGTCGCAAGGCTGAAACTTAAAGAAATTGACGGAAGGGCACCACAAGGCGTGGAGCCTGCGGCTTAATTTGACTCAACACGGGGAAACTCACCAGGTCCAGACAAAATAAGGATTGACAGATTGAGAGCTCTTTCATGATCTTTTGGATGGTGGTGCATGGCCGTTCTTAGTTGGTGGAGTGATTTGTCTGCTTAATTGCGATAACGAACGAGACCTTAACCTGCTAAATAGCCAGGCTGACGTTTGCCGGCCGCTGGCTTCTTAGAGGGACTATCGGCTCAAGCCGATGGAAGTTTGAGGCAATAACAGGTCTGTGATGCCCTTAGATGTTCTGGGCCGCACGCGCGCTACACTGACAGGGCCAGCGAGTACAACACCTTGGCCGAGAGGTCTGGGTAATCTTGTTAAACCCTGTCGTGCTGGGGATAGAGCATTGCAATTATTGCTCTTCAACGAGGAATGCCTAGTAGGCACAAGTCATCAGCTTGTGCCGATTACGTCCCTGCCCTTTGTACACACCGCCCGTCGCTACTACCGATTGAATGGCTCAGTGAGGCCTTCGGACTGGCCCATGGGGGTTGGCAACGACCGCCAAGGGCCGGAAAGTTGGTCAAACTTGGTCATTTAGAGGAAGTAAAAGTCGTAACAAGGTTTCCGTAGGTGAACCTGCGGAAGGATCATTACCGAGTGCGGGCCCCCTGGGCCCACCCTCCCACCCGTGTCTACCGTACCTTGTTGCTTCGGCGGGCCCGCCGCCTGACGGCCGCCGGGGAGGCCTCCGCGCCCCCGGGCCCGCGCCCGCCGAAGACGCCCACGTGAACTCTGCCCTGAAGGATTGCAGTCTGAGTCGATTATAAAATCGTTAAAACTTTCAACAACGGATCTCTTGGTTCCGGCATCGATGAAGAACGCAGCGAAATGCGATAAGTAATGTGAATTGCAGAATTCCGTGAATCATCGAATCTTTGAACGCACATTGCGCCCCCTGGTATTCCGGGGGGCATGCCTGTCCGAGCGTCATTGCAACCCCTTCAAGCTCAGCTTGTGTGTTGGGCGCCGTCCTCGCTGGACGTGCCCGAAAGGCAGTGGCGGCTCCGTGCTTCGGTGCCCGAGCGTATGGGCGTTATCACCCGCTCAAGTGGCCCGGCCGGCGCTGGCCGACCACCAACCCACTTCGTGGTTGACCTCGGATCAGGTAGGGTTACCCGCTGAACTTAAGCATATCAATAAGCGGAGGAAAAGAAACCAACAGGGATTGCCCCAGTAACGGCGAGTGAAGCGGCAAGAGCTCAAATTTGAAATCTGGTTCCTTCGGGGCCCGAGTTGTAATTTGCAGAGGATGCTTCGGGGGTGGCCGCCGCCTAAGTCCCCTGGAACGGGGCGTCATAGAGGGTGAGAATCCCGTCTGGGACGGGGTGTCCGCGTCCGTGTGAAGCTCCTTCGACGAGTCGAGTTGTTTGGGAATGCAGCTCTAAGCGGGTGGTAAATTTCATCTAAAGCTAAATATTGGCCGGAGACCGATAGCGCACAAGTAGAGTGATCGAAAGACGAAAAGTACTTTGAAAAGAGAGTTAAACAGCACGTGAAATT
>WXTY01000019.1:0-18963 GCA_014805645.1 Spiromastix sp. SCSIO F190 | reverse complement strand
ACCAATATTGGTAAGGAAGGCTTAATATTACCAATATTGGTAAGGGAGGCTTAATACCACCAAGTTTGGTAAGGAGTATATAACCCACTAATATTGGTAAGGAAGGCTTGGTGCCACCAATATTGGTAAGGAAGGCTTAATGCTACTAAGTTTAGTACAGAGTATAGATATTCTTTCCTCTATATAGAAATTCCCTTTTCTTAAGTACTATATTTCTCTATTATTCCTTCTTCTCTTTAAGTATTTCTCTTTGTATATAGAATCCCCTACCTCTAGTCTTAGAATAGAATTGGACCCTTACACTTTTCCTTCTTCCAAAATTGTAAGAATTGCAATATTTGGACATAGAAAATCTATTGACTAGGTTCCAGGTTTGCATAGAGAGGTATTTAACAAGAAGCAGGCATTTGTATAGAATTTATCTAGATATAGAGGTAGCTACTAAGTACTAGACCTTTCTATAGTTTAAAATAGTCTAGTACTCTTCTAAGGTTTCTGTATAGCTATAAAGTAGAAGCTAGAGAACTGTAGATCTTCTACTATTATATATATAATATTATTTTTTAGGTAAGTATTATATTGGGCTACCCTTATTAAGAGTTAGTGTTATGGATTAGGCTGCCTTTACCAATATTTGCAGCAGAGGGCTACTTTTACTAATATCTATTGAAGGGGGTTCTTCTGGGTTCTGTATAGATTAGGCTGCCCTTACCAATATTAGCACCAATATTTGCAACAAAGGGCTGCTCTCACCAATATCTATTGGAGGGGGTTCTTCTAGGTTCCAGTGTAGAGATATATAAACAAGCTATTAGGCCTAACCTAACCTTTTTTCTTTCTCTTTTTAACCTCTGTTTCTTGTTAGCTAGGTATAAATAGAATAAGCTCTGCTTATATTTACTGTTTATAATATAAACAGAGGTTTGTCCCACTATCTATACATTAAAAAAGAACTAGGAAATAACTAGATACTATTTTTTCTATCTAGATCCAAAAGTAGGTATATTTTCTTTAATTCCTACCTTTACAATGTATTAAAATCTGTTAACAAGCTCTATACTTAATTAATAGACTATAAGTATTATCCAAAATAACTTTTTATTATAGTAAAGGTTACCAATACCTAGGGGGGTAAGTAATATATATTTTTCTTTAAGGTCCCTACCAGCAATAGGGATAGAGTTTATATTATTAACAAGGATAATTTTATTAAATAGACTATAAATAATATAGAGGTGTTGTTTAACCTTTTAAGAGAGAATATAGACCACTGGCTTAATAACTTTAATAAGGTTAAGAAGTAACTTACTGCAAAGAAGATTAAGGTAGAAGATTACTGCAAGGGCTAGGCCAAAGCTTAAAAAGAGAATATATCTTTTAAGAAGTATTTATATAAGGCAAGCTCTACTTCCTTAGTCTCTAAAGAAGAATACTGTAAAAAGTCTAAGAAAATTCTAGACCCCCCTGTATTTTTAGGTTCTAAAAAGAATAACTTTAAGAACTAGTTCTCTTTTATAAAGGGGAAACTCTATATAAATACTAATTGCTATAATACTAATAAGCTTTAAAAGGTTTATATCTAGGGTTAACTTAAAAAGAATACTACTAAGTATATCTATCTCTATCTAGATATTAAAGATAAATTATTTATCTATATATCTAATAAGCTTCTAAAGGTCCTGCAGGACTTCTATTATAATCTAAACTATAAAGAAAAAGCTAAAGATAACTTTACTAAACTCTAGTTTAATAAGGAAAATAATTTTAGAGTCTTCCTTATAAAGTTTTAATGTTTAGTCTATAATACTAATATTTCTGCTAGCAATTATAAGTACAAGCTAAATTACTGCTTATATTAGTAGTTCTATAAAAAAGCTATCTCTGCCTATATCTATAAGAACTATAAAGATTTTATAAATAAGTATAAGGAGATTACTTATAACCTTAAGGTAATTAATACTGCTAAGGCCTGTAGTTATAACTACAATTATAACTGTAGCTACAATAATAAGGAAGCTACCTTAAAGAACAATAAATCTACTGGTAATTATAATAGTAGTAATAACAAAAAAGACTATAGCAGGGAGTATACTATTTAAGGAAATTACTATAAGTATAGTTAGCCTAGATATATAGTAAAGTACTGTTCTAACAAAAGAAATAACAATAAGCTTGCTAAACTAGAGTACAAGAAGTTAAAAAATAAAAAGCCCTAAGGAAAGTTTTCTTCTTAGGGTATAGATAGATTAATTTTAATTTATTGGAAATTAACCTTAGTTAGTTAATAGATAGCAAGAGTTTTTGTACATTATATAAAATAGCAAAGAATAGATACTATATATAGATAAACTTCTTCCTTACTAATACTGGAGTAAATATATATTTAATTATTAATACTAAGCTTGCTATACAAGCCACCAAGATATTTAGTATATATACTAAGAGGCTAAAGACACTATACAGAGTAACTAGGTATAATAGAAAAGGCTAAATATAAGCAATATATATTATTGGCTTGGACCTTAAGGTTATAGGGCAGTATATCTAAGATTAGCTATTTATTATTCTTAATCTAGGACAGTATAATATAATTATTAGAAGGAAATAGCTAGTAAAACAGAATATCTAGCTAGATATAAGGAATTAGAGAATAATCTAGCTAGATAAGTATATTAATAGTAAAAAGGAGTTAAACACCAGCAAGGAAAAAAAGTAGTTACTACTATTAGGGTTAGAGTACAAGATTATAATCCTTTGCTGTAATTTTACCAAGCCTACAGCTAGGACCAAGGACCAAGAGAATACTAACAGATATAACTACCTTCTAGAGCAGAAGAATAAAAGGATTTAGAGATAGAAAGTAATTAATAACTTATAGAGAGTAAGTAAAACCCTTGTTAGTAATTATTTAATAAAAGCAGTAAAAATACAGCAGGCTCTAGAAGAAAGAATATTAATACTAACTAATTAGTAGCCAAGGCTACAGTACCAGGATTAATCTATTAAGCCTAGCCTGGCAGAACCTGGTGCTAACCTAACTAGAATTAATAGGTGCCCTGTATATAAAAAAGTAAATACTATACTACAGTAATTAAGGTTTAATATTATATTAATTAGTATAGTTAGTATAAAAATAAATCTCTATTAAAAAGATACTATAGCCTTTACCCTAAGCCTCTATAAATTAAATTAAATAATTAACCTAAAACAAGGCTATAAGTAGTAGAACAAGGAGCAAGAATATAAGAAGTAGAAAATATAGAAAACAGTGGACTATATTCTTTCTATATACTATAAGGATTATTGCAATGTCTTCTTAAAGAAAGATTCTAATAAACTTATACTAATTAAGGAAAAAGCTAATATAAAGATTAAGTTTATAGAACTAAATAACTTATATTTCTATCTACTATATAAGTATAGTATAGAGGAACTAGAGGAAATAAAGCACTATATTATTAATAACCTAGATAAAGAATTTATTATACTAAGTTATACTCTCTATGCTACACTAATTCTGTTTGCCCAGAAAGTAAATAGAAAGCTTTGGTTCTATATAGACTATTGTTAGCTTAATATAATTATACAGAAAGACCAATATCTATTGCTACTAATTAATAAACTTCTACAGAGAATTAGCTCTGCAAAGATTTTCTCTAAGATTAATATTTAATAAACTTTTTATAAGATTAGAATTTACCTAGAATCTAAGGATCTAATATTATTTTAGACAAAATATAGATTCTTTAAATATTATATTATTTCTTTTGGGCTAATAAATAGTTCTACTATATTTTAGTAATATATAAATAGTCTCTTTATAGACTGCCTGGATAGATTTCTTACTGTATACCTTAACAATATTCTAATATATTCCAAGAATAAAAGTAAATATATACTCTATATAAAAATAGTACTGCAATATCTAAGGAAGGCAGGGTTACAGGCTAACTTACAGAAATTAAAGTTCTATATTAAATAGACTAAGTATCTTGGTTTTATTGTCTCTATAGATAGCATTAAGGCTAATCTAGATAAGGTTTCTATTGTATATAATTAGTCTACACTAATATTAGTAAAAGAAGTATAGTTATTTCTGGGATTCTATAATTACTATTGGTATTTTATTAGGGATTACAGCAAGATTGCTAGACTACTTATATAGCTAATGCAGAAGAATATACCTTTTATCTTTAGTAAAAAATATTAGGCTATATTTTAATACCTAAAAGAAGCCCTCCTTAGTATAGCTATCTTACAATATTACAATAATTATCTAGAGACTTATCTAGAGACTAATTTATTGGATAGTATTGTAGGGGGAGTTCTTAGCCAGTTATATAATAATAGTTTCTAGTATTTAGTTACCTTTTATTTAAGGATAATACTGCCTGCTAAATTAAACTATACTATCTATAACAAGGAGTTACTGGTAATTATAGCCTGTATAAAGAAATAGTATTGTAAGCTAGAAGGGCTATAGAGTATATTACCTATCTAGATTTATTCTAATTACAAAGCACTGGAGTACTTTATAATAAAGTAATAACTAAATTTCTAATAAGTAGGCTAGGTAAAATATCTCTCTTAATTTCTATTTTAAATTTAGTATTATACTAAAATACTAAATAGCATTACTAATGTATTATCTTAATAGAAAGACTTAATTAAGAAACAGTAGCTAGGCTATAATAAGTATTAATATAGATAATTCTTGGAGAAAATTAAGTAAGCCTAAGGGTTTAGACTAAACTTAATTTAATTAAAATAGAAAACCTAGATTCTAAATTAATATTAGTTAATTAAATATTTATAGCTAACTATACTAATCTATTACTCCAGACTCTATATAACTAAGTAATTAACCAAAATTCCAAGGATTAGTCTATATTGCAGGGCCTTCTACTCTAGAAAGAAAAACTATATATCCCTAAAGAAAAAAGAAAAAGTATCTATATACTAAATTACTTAACAAAATCTACAAGCAGCCAATAGCTGCCCACCTTAGTTAGAGTAAAATACAGTAGATTGTAATATAATAATATTACTGGCCTGGTATAGGTACCAAGATAAATTAATATATATAGAATTATTAAACTTGCCAGTATATCTACTTACTAAGAAACTTACTACCTAGGTTACTATAACTACTACTAGTACCTAACTAACTATAGCAATATATTTTAATAGATTTTATAATATTTCCACCCAATAAGTATAGATACAATACAGTATATATAGTAGTTAACCAGTTAAGCAAGCAAGTCTAATCTATACTATATACTAAGTATATAATAGGGCAAGATATAGCTTGTCTTTTTAAGAATACTATATTGCCTAAGTATAGTCTTCTAGATACAATAGTCTTGGATTATAGTCTATAGTTTATATTGGAATTCTGGGACAAGCTAACAAAGATTCTAGGTATTAAGCTAAAACTTTCTACTACTAACTATATATAGATAGATAGATAGACTAAAATTATAAATTAGTACCTGGTACTATATTTATAGCTATACATTAACTATTACCAGGATAACTGGTTAGAATAGCTACTAATTATAGACTATACTGTGGCTTTATTACTGTATAAAACAATAAATCTATTACCTTTTAAAATTAAACAGGGTTTTTAACTGTAAATATTGTTTAACTAGCAGAATTACTTAAACAGGGAGATATTGCCAAGGAAGTTAGTAAACTACTGGAATACTAAACAATATACTAAGTAGATATAAGAGATATAGAACTACACCAAAAGAAATATAAGGTCTATATAGAAGAATTAAAAGAAGCAGACTAATAAATACTACTGTAAAATTAATTTCCAGAAGGGTAACCTAGTTTATATTTAGATAAACTATTAGAATATAGATAGACCCAGTAAGAAGCTAGATAACTAGATAGATAGTCCCTGGCTAATTATTAATAAAATTAGTAACTTCTATCTAGTTAAGGTCCCTAATTTAGTAAAGGTTTACCCAGTATTCTTGCCTAATAAGCTCTGGCTTGCTGTAGATAATTTACTACCTAGCTAGATTCTAGAGCCTAAACCTCTAGTTAAAATTAATAGTAAATTAGAGTACAAAGTTAACAAGATTTTTACTGTCTATAAATACTACTCCAAGCTACAATACTGGGTAAGTTGGCTGGGATATAATAGTAATCTAACCTAGTATTTTGCTTTAAATTTCTACAATGCTGCTATAAAGCTCTGTAACTTCTATTCCAAGTAATCTATAGAGCCTAGTCTACTAGTAAACTTGCAATATTGGCTTGATTGCACTGCAAATAACAAGGATACTAATAAATAGCTAGACAACAATAAGCTACTTGTACAATTAAGGGTCCAATCTTTATAAGGGGGGGGGTAGTATTATAGATTAGGCTGCCTTTACCAATATTTACAGCAGAGGGCTGCTCTTACCAATATCTATTAGAGGGGGTTCTTCTAGGTTCTGTATAGATTAGGCTGCCCTTACCAATATTAGCACCAATATTTGCAACAAAGGGCTGCTCTTACCAATATCTATTAGAGGGGGTTCTTCTAGGTTCCAGTATAAAGATATATAAACAAGCTATTGGGCCTAATCTAACCTTTCTTCTTTCTCTTCTTAACCTCTGTTTCTTGTTAGCTAGGCATAAATAGAATAAGCTCTACTCGTATTTACTGTTTATAATATAAATATATAAAGAGGGTACTTTAGAGACTCTAAAGTAGGCCTTAAGGTTAAGATTAATAAGTATAAATTTAACAATAAATCAAATACTTGGGGTTTTTAATTAAGGTAGGCAAAGAAATTAGATAGATCTAGTTAAGGTTAAGGCTATTTAGAAGTAAAAGGTACTAAGGATAGTTAAAGATATCTATAGATTTATTAGATTTATAATTTCTATAGGTATTTTATACAAGGGTTCTTGTAGATTATAGCATTACTTATAGAACTTACAAAGAAGGACACTAAGTTTAAGTAAATATAAAATATAGTAGAAGTATTTAAAAAACTAAAAGAAATATTTATCTCTAGACCTCTTCTAGCTTAGTTTAATTCTAACTAAGATACTGTGGTTAAGACTAATTTATCTAGATATATAGTGGGCAGGGCCCTTATATAATAACAATAATAGACTTCTCTATCTATATATATTTTTCTCTAGGAAAACTTCTCCTGCAGAATATAACTATAAAATCTATAATAAAAGCTCCTTGCTATAGTTTACTGCCTGGAGAAGTAGAACTTAGAACTATATTCTATTGCTAAGTTTATTATTACTAACTACAAGAATTTAAAATACTTTATAACCTCTTGGTACTTAATAGAGCAATAGATATATTAGTTAGAGCTTCTTAGCAAGTTTAATTTTACACTAACCTTCCAGCCAGGCAACAAGAATATAGTTACTAATGCCTTGTTTTATTGCAATTAGAATATACCTGTAAAATATAATAATGTATAACTTAAGTTCTATAACAAGTAACTAATTACTAATAGAATAATAACATCCATTAAAGTATTACCAGTAAACACCAGCAAGGATATATATACTAATAATACAATAACTAACTAGTAGTAGTAGTAGTAGATTAATACACCCTTAAGTCTACTTTTAGAACCATTGGGAACTTCTTGTCTAGGTACATTAAGCCTTATTTATTAAGTATAATTAACATTAAATATACCCAGTGTTTAGTGTATACTTTCTAACAATATATACTTAGTAATATATTTATAACTAGCTTTCTTCTAGTGCTATTTTAATTTATATAGCTATGCTAGGGTATATCTATATATAGGTACCTCCTTCCTAGATTACTAACTAGTCTAGCTTAGGTATAAATTATTAAGGCAAGTTAGCTATTATTAATTATAGATATCTACCTGTTTTACTATTTAATCTAAGGGGGGGGAACTACTACCCTCTATTGACTGGTACCTTACAGTGGGCTACCCTAATATAATAGTACTTACCTATATAGAATATTAGATAAGTAATTATAGTATACCCCTCTAAGAATTTCTGCTAGTGCCTCTAGCTAGAATTAAACCAGCTACTATACTAGCCCAGTATGGCTCCAACCGCAACACTCACCCGTTGCGCCATGGAGGCAATAACTAACTATATAGCCAAGGAGTTAATATATAAGGAGGTTACACTGGATAAGCAATAGGCTACAGTAGAGGCTATAGATAACAGCTATATAGAGATTAGGGATACTGTTAAGAAAAAGCTTCCTTACTTCCCTGTTAAGCTTTAGTTATATATAAATATTTTGGAATATACTTAGAAAAGAGAGAGATTATATTAGTATAGATATAAATAGATTTCTAACTCTAAGCTACTCTGGACAAAAATTCTACAGGAACTATATAATAGTTATATTAGTGGCCACCTAGAATAAAAGATTATATTAGCCTTGCTTGCTAGAGAGTACTTCTAACTAAACACTAGAAATATCCACTAGTTTACTTAGAATTATTAGAAGTACTAAGCAGGCAATATATAGAAGGATTGTTAGGCAGGGCTACTTAAGCTACTGCCTATTCTATTATAGATATAGAAAGATCTATTGGTTAACTTTATTATAGATCTTTCTAAGTTAAATAGATATACAAACTTAATGGTAGTAACTAACTACTTAAGTAAAGGGGTTATCCTAGTACCAATACAATAGATATAGATAGGGCTGCTGCTATGGTGTATTATTGCATTGCATTGCATTGCATTGCATAGTGCAATGCAATGCAACATGTAATAGCAATGTTAGGTAGGTAAAAGGGTACAATAAAAAATGCCTAATATTGTATACAATACAATACAATACAAGGGCAATAAGCCCTGCTTTCAATGCAATGCAATGCAATGTAACAGTAATAAGCCCTCTATAACTAAGTACAATACAATATTGTATACAATATTGCATTGCAGACATAACAGTATATAGGGAAAAATTAAGTATATTAGTAATAAACTTTAGTAACAATAATAAAGTTTCTCTGTCTAGAGAAGTTACAAAAGCTTTACCTAACCTAGAACCAAGATACAAAGATATTACTGCTACTATTAAGAAATTAATTGGATACTGTACCTATAATACAGTGTTTAACTAACAACAATATCTCCCTTCTTTCTTGCTTAATATATATTTAACTTACTGATTGCATTATATACTTTATTAACTGGCCATTAATGTAGAATTAAGTATTTTTTAAATTAAGTAATAATTTTTAGTAATAATCTATATAATTAATAACTTACTAGTCTATTATATTGCAAGCCCTTTTAGTCCTGCAAGGTTAACCCCTTTTGTATACTGGTTATTCTTCTATATTTTGCTTAAAGAATGCAATATAGTACTTCTCTACAAGCTTTACCTTCTTTGGTAAAATATACTGCTTACCCTCCTTTACCTTATTCTGCAGTTAATTTATTTATATATCTAGCTTATCTTCTATATATTTCCACTTTCTATTTTAAGCTACCTATTAATATTTATATTCTATAACTATAAGTCTTCTAATAGTCTTACCCTTAAGGCTTCTGTAATACCAAGCATAAGTATATTAAGTAGAGCTAAATACTTGCTCTACTTCTATACTTCCAAGCTATACTGCTAATATATTGTATACTATACAGGCAATATTAGAATATAATACTTAATTTTTTTCCAATAAAACAGAATATTGTCTGTGCTGGGGCCTCTGTTAGAGCAATAATCTTTAAGGTATTGTTTAAACTCTAATTTATTTATATATAAACTACCCTTATTGTTGTTATTATTAAAGTCTATAAAACAACTGCAATACCAAGGCTATATTTAGTTAGTAAACAATACTAGTATATATTTACTCTTTATAACTTACTGCTGTACTGTTTATCCCTGGGTGCCTCTCTTTATAAGCTATATAGAACTAATTATAGTAATTCTTTGTATATTTAACAGTATTAGTTTAAGCTTTATATTTCTATTCTAATAAACCTTTTACTTGTTTTTAAATAGTAGGGTTAAGAACAGAGGCTATACAGTAAAGATTACTCTCTATATTATTTATCTATCTATAATACTCTATTAATTTCTTAAAGGCTTTCTTAACTGTATTCTGTAAATTAGTACTAAATACTAAGTGGTTCCTTACAGCCTTGTTATATATATTATCTATATAGTTAAACAGACTATTATAGATTTTCTATGCCTAATTAATCTAAGGAGTACTTGTTTTTAAGAGAACTGTTATTGCCTGCCAAAAAGAGTATAGAAGTATAATTAAATAATATAGGTATTTCTATTCTTTCTCTAACAAAGTAAGCTCTATAATCTTGGCTTTATTATATATAGATATCCAGTAATTAATATACAATTTTAAACAAAGTATATATATAGCTATAAGGTATATTAAACTCCAGCAGGTTTTAATATCTTAGATAACCTTAAGTAGCCTATATTTTAGTATAGTATTATTGGAAGTATACTGTAAAGTCTTAAAGGCATTGCTTTGGTTAGTTAAGCTATTAATTACATTGGTAATAATGTAAATCTATATTATAGATTAGTTAAAGATAAGATTAGATTATTACCAGGCCTTATTACCTTTTAAAGGATTTTAGTAAATATAACTACTTCTCTAACCTCTAGTATATTCCTTTTGGAGTATTGAGGCCAGGTATTTTTCTGTACTAAACCAATCTTTAGACCCACTACCAATGTATTTACCACTAGCTAGACTATATATACTAAATATAGTAGCCTTTTAGTACTTAGATTTTAATAAATTTCTTTTTTCTTTAAGTACTTTAAAATATCCTTAGCCATTGTATTATTATTACTTATATTATTAGCTATAATAGTAAGAAGAGAGTTCTTAAGGCTATAGGTCTAAAGATATTTTACTATATATATTACTAGGTTTATTTCTTTATACCTACCCTTAATATACTTAAAGCCTATAATGGCCTCCTTATAAGTCCAGTCTGCAGTAATATAGTAGTACTTAATATAGATAAAACCTAGGTTATTTAGACTTGTCTAGCAATTAATAGCTAGAGATACTTTTATATTTAGAGGGCAGTCTACTAGAAGGTTTAATTAGCAATATATATAATATATATCTAACTTTGTATATAGGGCAGATTAATATAGAAGTAGGGGCTAGATTTAGGGATTATAGAAATTATAAATAAAATTACAAAACTCTAGATATTTAACTTTATAGAATAGAATTAATATAGCAATAAATATTTAAATAATTTATATATTAATGTTACTCTTGGTAAGGGCAGAAGGGTCCCTCTTTAGGTATATATTGTTTAGCAGTGCCTAGTATAGAATATATAAGTTAGAATTATTACTAGAAATTATTACTATCTAATACTTATAAATATAGCTAATATCTATTGCTAATATACAGAATTTACCTAGAACTGGCAATACTCTATTTTAAGATAAGTTTATAATCCTAATTATAACTATTGCTTGGCTTGTAGATACTTAAGCACTGCCTGGTATATTGTATATATAAAACTGGCTCTCCAGTATATATAGTTATAGCCTGTATATAATACTTCCAGTAGCTACCAGTCCTTAAGTAGTTATTATTCTACCTTAGATTCTAAAAGGGCTTAAGCCCTATCTTTACTATTATATTAGTTCTAATCCTTATATAACTTTACTAGAAATAGAAATATTTATATAAATTCTTTACCTACTTTATATAGATAACTTTCTGGCCACTTATTGGATTATATACAATTAGGGTCTTAAGGTTCTCTGGCAGGGGCTAATAGAGTATAAAGCTAGGTTTAATGCTTATTCTAGGTATTATATTTTTAACTAATAGCTAAGAAAACTAAGGTATAGTACTTTCTATTAGAGCTAGAGATAATTAAACTTTAGAATTACTGTTAAAAGGTATAGAATAAGGCTATCTTTGGAGTATAGTAGGGACTAATATAAGATTGATTTTAATAGTAAGTTACAGCAAAAGATTGGGCAAGTAAAAAACTGCAAGTAAAGTAAAGATAAATAAGGTAAGGAGAAAGAGACTAGAGAAGTTAAAAATAAAAGAAAAATAATAATAAAAGGCTGCTAGATATCTATCTAGAAAAAAGTACTATATCTTAAAACTTCTACTTATAGTTAATATTCTACAAAGTAGATATTAAATCCTAACAATAGTAGGCTGGGCTGTCCAATATTAAAGCCAATATAAATAATTATATAACTAGCACAAGAAGTTCTATTTTTATTACAAAATATTATTATTTTTAGCAAAACAAAACATTAATAAATATATAACTAAAAGTAACATTCTTGGTAAAACTTAGTCCAAGCTACTTTATATAAATAAAAGTCCTTTTAATATTTTTGTATTGCACTATCTACTAGGTTTTTTAACAGTTTATTGCTGGATGTACAAAATTTAAAACAGACAAAAAAAATAAAAAAAAATATATCTATAGAAAATTAAACTAAGGGCCTTGTTAGCTTAGTATATATATAACCAATAAAATAGATTTATATACAATTTGCTTGCAATTATATTGTCTTGGCAATGTATTTTATTATATGCGTTAGAAAGTTATAACAAGCAAGAATAAGCAATTTAATTATATAAAATAGCTAGTGGCAGTGCAGGTATACTTACTACTAAACTATATAGGCTTAGTTAATGGTTTTTCCAATAAATTCTGGTACTATCCTTATTCTAATATATTAAAAAAAAGTTTATCTATTTATATCTCTTCTACTATCTATTAATATAATATTTCCCCTGCAGTCTGTCTAAGTATAGGTTTAAAATATCTACAAATATATATTTATTAGAGATTAATATAACTATAGAATTAAGTTCCAATCCTGTGCAAAGTAATAATTTATAGTAACAATATATAAGGAATATAATAATAAGCCTAGCAAAACCTATATTTATTTTTATTTCTATTATTACTGCTCTTTTAGCTATATTCTATTACCTTAGAAGGTTATAAAGGATATCTTAACTAAATAACTTATTGCTATATTATAGTTAGTATTAACTATACTATAAGATACTGTAATTTATAAGGCTTTGCAAAGGGTAACCTATTTTATAATATAATCTCTAAATTCTAGGTAAAGTAATAATTCTTGGTAATAATTTATAAATAATACTCTATAGTATAGAGAGCCTAATAAAATCTCTATCTCTTTTTTTACCTTAGAAGGTAACAAAGAATATCTTAACTAAATAACTCTTAGTTACTTTAAAGTTAGTATTAACTATACTAGAAGACACTGTAACTTGCAAGGCTTTATAAAGAGTAATAGATCTATTTTATACTATAGGCTATACTTACTAGGTTTTAATTAGGGTACCTTGCCTATACTAGCTACCCCAGAGAATCTTTTATTAATTGGTAAATTTAGGTTAGCTTTACTCTGTAAATCTAAGTGGTGGAAGCATTGGAGATATAGCAAATTGCATTGTCTATAAATAAATAATTAATACACCCTGAGCCTTAAGGGCCATTGGGAACTGCTAGACTAGTATATACATGCATTATTGAGCCTGCTTTCTCAACATCAAGCCTACCCAGTATTCCTGTGCAGTCAGGAATTGACAGTTCTTCAAAACAAGACAAATAGAGCAACAAAAGCCAAATAACAAAAAGAGATACAAAAGGTTATACAAAACAAACAAAATAAAATAAAACCAGTAAAGAGAGTAGATAGTACAGGGCTTTTAGTATACAATAAAGGAAAACTATTGCCTATTTTGGCTATACAAAGAAAAGAAAAGAAAAGAGAGGTATAGTAGAAATATATAGAATAAAATAGAAAAGAGAGAGATAGAGAAATAGAGAGATAAAGTAAAAGTAAAAGCAAAAGAAAATAGTATAATAAAGAGAATAAAAGTAATACAAGCAAGCAGGCTGCCTTCTATATTCTATAGAACAAAGAATTTGCTAAATAGAACTGTGGCAGAATTCTCTGTTGGAGCCACCACCTAGTTAGGTAGTTAATTCCCTTTGCACTTCCCAAGAGCCTTTTCAAGTCTATAGAGCCTGTTTGAGCCTTTAAGGCCTCCCTTTCTAGGGTATATTTCTCACAGTATATAGTAATATATACTGGAGTCTCTTGACCTCTTCCACAAGAGCATAGAGGGCTATTATAGCCAGGAACCCCTTGTTTATAGAGAAAAGCAGCTAGACCAATCTTTCTAGTTCTAAGCTGTATAGCTAGAGAGCATTGAGCCTTCTGGAGACCCCTATAAAGGTCTAGAGGTCTAGAGTCTGGAGTTAGGTGGTAGTGGTTAATTCTAAGGTTTAGTTCCCTAGTAATTCCACTCCATTTCTTTCTCCAGAGAGCTAGTATTGCCTCTCTAGCCTGTGTCTTACTAGAGGACTTATTGCTCTGGTTTAAACCTTTGCCTAACCAAGAAATCCACCAATTCTCTGTAGTCTCTTCTGGATGCCTAATCTTTCTATTAAGCTGGTTCCAGTTCTGGTGGTTTCTTGGTTCTTGAAGCTTTGTCTGAATTGCATTTCTCTTTAATAAGGTTTTCAATCCTTGAGCCTGCTGTTTTCCTTCTATATAGAGCAACCTGGGCATCTAAAACTAGGTTTAGAGGGGCAATTCCAGTGCCTGTTTCCAATGCATGGATTGGAGTAGCTCTAAAACCTCCACTAACTATCCTTAGAGCATTGTTTTGGAAGGTTTCTAGCTTTTTAGCTAATCCTTTGGAATTTCCATCCAGGGTAGGTGTATGCCAGGCTATAGAGGCATAGGTTATTGCTGGTAGAACTACTGTTTTATATAGTAGTCTTCCTTCCTCCAATGGAATACCCCAGGTAGAGCCAGTTAACCTAGCTAGTGCATTGGATTGGGTAGCCAATTTCCTCTCTATTGCTTTGTAATGCTGTGACCAATTTAACCTAGAATCTAGAAATAGACCAAGAATTCTAAGACTCTCTTGTGGTTAAATAGTTATATTGGTTCCCTCTAAAACTAGTGGTTTTCCAAGGTTAAACCTTCTAGTATTTCTTGAAAAATGCATTAGAGAGTACTTTTCAGGGGCAAACCTAGCTCCATGTCTCTTTGCCCAGGCAATACACCTCCCATGGACTCTATTTAAGGCTCTTGTAGTCTGCTCAGTGGATTTTCCATAGGCTATAATATTTATATCATCACTGAAGCCTATACTTAATACTTTCTGGTGCTCTGGATTGCATAGATCCACCAATTCAGCATTGTAGAAGAGAAATAGAATTGCAGACATACAAGATCCTTGGGGGGTTCCAGCAGAAATATTAATATATATGGAAGGTTTATTTTCAAACCAGAGAATAGAGGCTCTATCCTGCATAAAGCTTTTAACCCAGCCTACTAGAGATTCTGGAATACCCTTTTTCTTTAGGATATAGACCAGCCTTTCTGGAATAACATGGTCAAAGGCTCCAGTTATATCCAGGGAAAGAATAGAGGCTATACCTCTCTCCAATGGGTTTCCCTGCCATACAGTTCTGATTGCACCCAGTAGTAAATCTAAAGCATGGATAGTTGAATGGCCTTTTCTAGCTCCAAATTGGGTGGCAGGAAGAAGACTATACTTCTAGCTATATTCTGGAGCCTTCTAGCTGTAACCCCTTCTATAACCTTTCCCAGAGTATTTAGAAGTGCTACAGGCCTCCATGCTTTGGCAACAGAGTAGTCTGGTCTTCCAGGCTTTCTTAAAACCACTGTTTTAGCAGTTTTAAAAATCTTTGGATAGTATTGCCAATTCCAACATCCCTCTATAAGGATTTGCATTGGTTTATAGAGGGAAGGTCCTAAGGCTTTTAAAAATCCATTAGGAATACTATCCAGGCCAGGGGCTTTCCAGGAGGCTGTTGTCTTTATAAATTGGCCAATCTCTTTCTCTGTAGGAGGCTCTAGGTCTTCTAGAGTAGCTGGAAAGCTAGTATCCTCCTCTATATCTTCTAAGTCTGCCTCTGGAAGCTGGGGAAAGAATTAAGTTGCAAATTCCTGAGATTTTTGCTTGGTGTATAGTGGCTAAACCTCCATTATTGGCTTTTAGGGAGGGAACTAAGGGTAGTTCTATAGGTAAGTGGCTTCTTAACCTTCCCCACCTTGCTAGTTTCCACAAAACTGTTCTATCTTCCCTAAGCCTGTGGGTGAATTATCTAAATTGGAATCTTTTAGACTCTTTAATAGCTTTTTTCTTGGCTTTGGCAGCTTGTTTAATTAGGTCTGGATGGGCAGCCCTTGCTCTAAGACTTCTCTCCTCCTGAATTAGACCATCAATCTCTTGATTCCACCAGGGAGCAGCTTTTTGGCTTGGTTTAGAGTTTTCTCTTGTTTTTGGAACAGTAATCTCAGCAATACTAAGGATTTTTTGCTGTAAATAGAAGGTATACTGCTCTACCTCTTCCCTGTTATTTAGGCTATTTGGAAACCAGATATTTTGGGCTAGATTTTGGACTTCTTCTTGATTGGCATCCTTCCATTTATACCTTCTTTGATTTGGCTGGTCTAGCACTGTTTCTAGGTCAAAATCCAATGCTATAAGCATGTGGTCCCATGTTGAAGATTTCCAGGGGTAGATATAGAAATAAGCTTGTTTGCTATATCTATAGAGCCAAAAGAAAGATCAATGGTTGTCTTAGAAGGGTGCCTAATCCTATAGGCATTTTAGAGGGGGTGAGTAGCTCTAGGCCTAGACTAGCTGTAATTTCCAATAGATCCTTTGCCATTTCGTGGGTTTCAGTGGATTCCATAGCATTCCAAAGAGAATGGTGAAGATTAAAGTCTCCCAGCAGAATATTAGAGCTAGTATTTAGTTCCAATTTTGAAGCTTATAGATAGGGGATAGCCTATCTATAGTACTGTGTGCTCCTGGGGGTGGTAATTATATTTATAACCTTAATCTCTTTCTTCTTCCAAAATTGTAAGAATTGCAATATTTGGATATAGAAAATCTATTAACTAGGTTTTAGGTTTATATATAGAGGTATTTAATAAAAAGCAGGTATTTGTATAGAATTTATCTAGATATGAGTAGCCACTAAGTACTAGACCTTTCTATAGTTTAAAATAGTCTAGTACTCTTCTAAGGTTCCTGTATAGCTATAAAATAGAAGCTAGAGAACTGTAGATCTTCTACTATTCTATATATAATATTGTCTCTTAGGTAAGTGTTATATTGGGCTACCTTTATTAAAAATTAAAGGGATTCTGGCTTGCCTCTGGATTTTTCTCTATAGTATCTATTTTACCTGCTAATTTAGCTTAATTCTAAGATTTAGCCTAAAACAGTATTTCTATTCTTAAATAGAAATTTGTAGCAGTTCTCTAAGTAATTTCTAGGCCTAAAGGCCTTTCTCTCTTCTTAGTAGCTTAGGTACTAGAGGGTTCTAGCCTAGTTCTTTTACTAGGTTGGAACTGGAATACTTTAAAGGGTATTGGTTCCCCTAATTAAATTAAAAGCTTGTTTTCCTGCCTGCTAGCAAAGAATCTAGGCTTATTCTCTTTAGCTAAAGCTATTCTCTCTGTTTTACCCTTGTATTTAGGGCATTGTATATCTCCAGAGGTGTACTTTCCTTGGTAATTAGAGTACCTAGCCCTAGAGAGGTCCCCCTTTTAAGGGCAATGCTTAAATCTATAGTCTCCTTTGGAGCAGAAACTATACCTAGGGGCTTTAGTACAGTATCTAGCTTAGTAGCTATACCCCTGGCAGTAATAGTACCTAGAAACTAGATATATAGAGTTAAATAGCTCTACAGTTTTAAGCTTATTCTTAATAACTAGTCTATTGTTAATTAGGTAGTTAGCTTGCTTAGGGGTTTAGAGATCTAGAAGTATAGAGCTAGACTTCTTAGTATTCTTTAGAGTAGCTTTTCTCCAGTAGAATTGCTAAATTCTAAGAAACCCTTTAAGATTAGGGTTATACTTTAGAATATTATAATAATAATAATAATAAATTAATACACCCTGAGCCTTAGGGGCCATTGGGAGCTGCTAGACTAGTATATACATGCTTTATTGAGCTTGCTTTCTCAACATCAAGCCTACCCAGTATTCCTGTGCAGTTAGGAATTGACAGTTCTTCAAAACAAAACAAATTGAGCAACAATAAACAAAATAACTAGCAAGAATACAAAAGATTATACAAAACAAACAAAATAAAATAAGACCAATAAAGAGAGTAGATAGTACAGGGCTTTTAGTATACAATAAGGAAAACTATTGCCTATTTTGGCTATACAAAGAAAAGAAAAGAGAGGCATAGTAGAAATATATAGAATAAAATAGAAAAGGAGAGAGAGAGATAGAGAAATAGAAAGAATAAAGTAAAAGTAGAAGAAAATAGTTCAATAAGGAGAATAAAAGCAATACAAGCAAGCAGGCTGCCTTCTATATTCTATAGAACAAAGAATTTGCTAAATAGAACTGTGGCAGGATTCTCTGTTGGAGCCACCACCTAGTTAGGTAGTTAATTCCCTTTGCACTTCCCAAGAGCCTTTTAAAGTCTATAGATCCTGTCTGGGCCTTTAAGGCCTCTCTTTCTAGGGTATATTTCTCACAGTATATAGTAATATGTACTGGAGTCTCTTGACCTCTTCTACAAGAGCATAGAGGGCTATTATAGCCAGGAACTCCTTGTTTAAGAGAAAAGCAGCTAAGCCAATCTTTCTAGTTCTAAGTTGTATAGCTAGAGAGCATTGAGCCTTTTGGAGACCTCTATACAGGTTTAGAGGTCTAGAATCTGGAGTTAGGTGGTAGTGGTTAATTCTAAGGTCTAGTTCCCTAGTAATTCCACTCCATTTCTTCCTCCAGAGAGCTAGTATTGCTTCTCTAGCCTGTGCCTTACTAGAGGACTTATTGCTCTGGTTTAAACCTTTGCCTAACCAAGAATTCCACCAATTCTCTATAGTCTCTTCTGGATGCCTAATCTTTCTATTAAGCTGGTTCCAGTCTTGGTGGTTTCT
>WXTY01000018.1:0-19211 GCA_014805645.1 Spiromastix sp. SCSIO F190 | reverse complement strand
TTTCAGCCCCGTAGAGAAATTGTTTTAACCTCGTCTTTTAAGGCGGGGTTATTTTTTTGTCTAAAAACGGTGCCAAGTCGAATTTACATACGCATCTATTATTGAACGCGGAAAAATTTTCGATATTGATGTCCCAAAAAAGAGCACGCTTGTGGGGTTATGTTAATGAAGGAGGAAAAAGTTCGAATCGAGTGTCGCAAAAACGAATGCTACCTACGTGTTATAAAGTGTAAGGAGGTTTTCGAATGACAAATGAAGTTAAGACGTTCAGTTATGAGCAACTAGACGAGAATACAGCGAAATTTCTCAGAAATAAAGAAATAATGCGAGAAATTGTCGGAAAAGCGTATACGGATTTAGGACGGGAGTTGAAAAGAGGCGAGAGATCGGCTTGCCGGAAGTAATCAATATGACGGCATGTTTGATAAATGGTGCTCCACTATTGGTCTAAAGAAGGATTTGGTCTACAGGCTTATAAACAGGTTTGAGCTAATCGCAAATTGCGAAGACCAAAAACTTCTCGAAGACCTCCCCGTCTCATTAACGTACGAAATCGCACGCCCATCCGCAGAGTCAACCGAACCTAAGCGCCAAGCTAAACAAGCGGTCCTAAATGGCGAAGTTAAAACGCTAAAGGAGTACCGGGAACTATTGGCGGAGAAAGAGGCGGCAGAGGCAGCGCTTAAGCAAGCGGAGCAGGAGGCGGATCTATTGCGCGACAAACTCGAACGGGCTGAAGAAGCCGAACCGGAAATTCGGACGGAATACGTCGAAGTTAAAACGCCCGATCCGGAACTGCTCGCTGAAAATGAACGATATAAAGAATTGTTCGGTGACATTTCGATGTATGAAGGGCGGACAACTCGCGTGACTAACGGAGACGCGATCACGTATAACCGTATACGAGTTTTCCGAAGATGTTCGTAAGTTTGTGGAAAAGTACGGTCATTTGACGCATTTCTCTCGGGAGTTTAGCGAAATGATTGACGAAGGCAAAGAAGAATATAGGAAAGCGATTCATGCGATGCAGACGCTTATGAGATCGATTCAAGGTGCTATGGACGAAAAAGAACCGATCATTATAAACGGATAAAGGAGCGATTTAAATGTTGACAATCAAAAACGTAAAAGACGGCGGAGTAGCTTATTTTCGGAGCTGAATACGCAGGAGTTGCGAAGGCAATGTTCCCTCGATTCGCTGAGAAGTTGTTGGGCGGCGAAGAAAATGCGGCATTGCCGGAACCAAAGAAACAACGCACGCTGGCCGATGTCAAGAACGCCGTAGATAAACCGCAATCTGATACTCGTCTATGCCGTTCGTCAAAATTGACAGGGAAGGCTCTTCATCGAGAGATTTCACAAGTAATGTTTCGCGCAGAGACTTTATTCGGTCTTAGTAGAAGAAAGGTATGGGGCGAGCTGTACGAAAAGCTTCGTCAAGAAACAGGCGTAGATCCTAAAAACGTCAAAAGAAGCACAACGAAAGGGATACAGGGAGGTCCTTCAAAATTAAGCACATATTTAAAAGACGGTTACGGTCAGCGCTTAGTAGAAATCGCCTATGAAATCTACGACAGATATGAGGCGAGATCATGACAAACGAACATCAACGACTCGTCTCAGTCGAATCGCAGTCCGAATATAATCTAACTTCCGGCAAGTCCGAAACACGCATCTTCGTTAAAATGTACGTCGATGCTGTTAAGAAAGGGCTAATCGCGGACATCGGAGCCGATCGTTGGCAGACGTTATGCGTCCTCTCGTCGTTCATGAACGAAAAGGGGAATGTTACCCGACGCAGGATCAGATCGCTAAGGCGCTGAATGTACGGAGAGAGGCCGCAAACAAACGTATTAAGGCTCTTTGTGATTATCGTTGGCAAGGGCGTCCGCTAGTCGTAAAGCAGAAGACGAGAGACCCGAAAACGCAGCGATGGGAAAACACGCGATACACGATCATGCCGATCAGCCAGCTTGCGATTTTTGACGGGGACACGGAGGAGTTGCCGGAGCCACGTGACGAGTAACCACACACGGCTGAGCCATATATGGCTAGACAACACACTAACAAGAACCATCTTTTAACTAGAGCCATTAAGAACTAGATAAATAATAGCGCTCATATACATTCGCGCGGATATTATTAATAAAAGATATATCGCGATAAAGGAACATCTGCAAAAGAGAGCGTATGCGAACGATTGCTAGGTCTTATTAATAAACGGAAGGGATTGCGAAAGTATGAACGATAAGACGATTCTCAAGGGTATGATCGAAATTTATCAAAACGAATTTATGTGCGGATACGACGGACCTGATAAGGATGAGCTGCGTATTATCTTCTTAGAGCTAATCGTACACGCTACGCAATATATTAACGACTTTAGGTACTGTAGTGACCCGAAATGCCCGTGCAGTCCGGAGTTTGGTATCGGAAAGCTAATGCGGAATCACGGGCAGAAAATAAACTCGGTGCTGTTCGGTGGTGCGTTCGGACTGAGCGAAGTTCCGATGCGACCTATTCGCGACTTTCTCAATCAATTTATCAACGAAGGAGATGACGAAACTCATGACGATTAACATCACGCTATCCCCCGATTACAAACTCACGTCAGACGAACGCAATATCATCGTCAATGAACGCTATTTCACCGATCCAACGAAAGCGCCGAACTGGCCGAAGCGGCTTGCCGAAAATCCCGACCTTGATCCGTCACCAATCGCACGTTGGCGGGAGGTCGCGTACTTCTCATCGATTGACCGCGCAATCATGTTCGTCATGGATCGGCGGATTAAATTATCGGACGCCAAGACGCTGGAAGAGCTCGCACGAATTATACGGGAATTTCGCGGGGAATTAGCGGCTTTGCTGACGGTCGAGGGTATTCGTAAGGGATAACGTTAAAACGACGGAGAGGAGGCGAAAACGTGGCGGAGGATACGAGACGAATCTCGGAGCTCACCGACAAACAGCGTTTGAAATTAGCCGAGATTGCGGAGGAAAACACCAAACGAAGCGAGGAAGGTCTGACGGTTATCAAAAAAGACGATGAGTGGAGGCGTTAAAATGATCGTTCCAAAATTCGATATAGACCACATTATCAAGGTCGCAAAGGAACTCGGCATTGAGGTGCGGGAGGTTGCTCCGGGAGAGGGCGGCGTTTTTATCAAGGAGGAAGACGGATCAGAGCGTGAGTTGACGACGTTCGATCTGTTTCCGGAAACTAAAGAAATCGCAGACCTGCGTTGTGCCGTTGCCGGGTTGATTGCGGAAAACGAGCGGCTGAAGAAGGCGCTGAAGTTAATCCAATCGAAGTCGGAGCTTCCCGAAGAACCAGTCGATTTAGTTCCGATTACTGAGCTATACGAAATAAATTTACACGCAAAGGAGGCGCTAAAATGACAGACGAAATCACAGGCCTGCGCTGTACTGTAGCAAAATTAATTGCGGAAAACGAGCGGCTGAAACACACGATTGAGGAAGCGGAGGAACTTACGGCCGACCTCTACGTCAGGTCAGAGTGGCAGCCTTCAGAGCCGGGCGTGATTTCGATGAAACTTCCGGATAATCTTTCGGCTGATCAGCGGCATACCATCACCGCATTGCACGGACTGCTAATGAGCGAATTAAAGGAGGGCGAACGATGAACGTTACAATTACGATGATTGACGACGAGATTCGGAAAATACTCCGGGATCACTTTGCGCAAAAAGGATTTAACGTCAAGGGTTCGCAGATATATTCGGACGACAACGGCATTGTTCGTTTCGATATACAACTGTATGCGTACGATATTCTCGCGAAGGAGGACGAATAGATGAGCGAAGTTAAAAAGCCGGTAATTACGAAGGAGCAGGCGGAAGCGTTAGATCTTATGCGCAAAGCGAATTACGATGAATACATCCTAATGGCGGCTTGCGATGGAATACTCGGCGGTGAGCTTGAAGATCTCGACATCATGACGCTCGCGGCCGCATTAATCAACGGATATGAAGTCGAAAAGACGCCGGAGGAGAAGGTGCGGGAGTTTTACGAATCTCACGGAGGTTCACCTAGCGCAGAGGAACGGAAAGCGGCCATTCGCGAAACATTATACAAACTAGGAATCAAAATCGAAGGAGTGAATGCGTAATGACAAAAGATATCGAAGCGATCCGTCAGCGTGTAGAAGCGGCAACGGGGGGATATTGGGGCGCAGATGATCATGAATGGCCGGGAAACGAAAATCTTCGGTATTGGGTAACACACATTGGGACGGCGTTGCGGCGGCAGTAACGAAAGAAGACGCAGAGTTCATCGCGCACGCCCGGCAAGATATTCCGGCTTTGCTCGACCACATTGCGGAGCTTACGTCAGAGATAGCGAGAATGTGTCCGATTGCCGACCGACCCGTTATTGAATCGTTGTTAGCGGAAAAGGATCACATGGCGAAGGAAATTTCGGACTTGCGTCGTAAAATCGACCTCTACGAATCCTATGCGCAAGAATACGATTATTATGCGATTCTTAACGAAATGGGTGACGAAAATGCCGACGACAGATAAACCGTTATCCAAGTGGAATGTGCGCGACTTTCAATCGTATTTAAAGGCGGAGCATGAGCGGCTTTACGGCGTCCCTTACGTTCCGATGCCTACTCGCGAACCATGGAAGGCCGAAGCGGGAATGCTCGGGCGCTGGGTCGGAACGAAACGGAAGCCAGGCGAATACGGGCCGGAAATAACGAAGCGATTCATCGATCTGTGCTTTGCGGAATACAGGCCTACGGCAGAATGGCCGGGTATCAGCTTCGGATTTATGCAGACGTATATGGGACGGAATTTGCAGCGGGCAGTGGCGGAAATCAGGGCCGAAGCAGCGGCGCAACAAAGGCGGGAGCAGCAGGCGGAAATCGGCGACGACTTTTATTAAACGGAGGGATTGCGAAATGGAAAACGTTGAACAACGATATGACATTGCGGTAGAAACAGCGCGAGATGCGATCGAGGAATTGCGGCTAGCTGCATACGCAAAAGGATACGAAGATGCGAGGCGTGAATTAATGGCGCAGGCACCGGTTGAAAAGACCGCACAAGAACGCCGGGATGAAATCGTTGAGCGAGCGAAGGCGGACGTTGAACGTCTTAGGACGAATAATAGATTGTGGCGGACTTTCGATATTACGTTCGATATCAACCGTGAAAGTCGAACCGTAGAGGCGGTCGCAAAGAAACCGAATAGCAGGACTGCGTTTTATGGAACGGCAATATGTGCGCCGGACGACTGCTTTAACATCCATATCGGAGAAGCCATCGCTCTCCATCGCGCACTTGGACTCGAAGTACCTGACGAATACTTAACGCACCGCAGCCGACTGAGGTTCGTGTGGGAGATGTTGTCGGTAGTTTCGAAATTAATGAGGTTGCGGATTATTACGGGAAAATCGTGAATGTAAGCGAAGACAAGGTTTTTTATGAGGATGGATTATTCGACTATTTACCTACAGTAACGGAAGGGATTGATGAATACGGAGAAGAGTCGTTCTTAAAAATCATCGACGACAGCCGGACGGGGGTGGGCGAATGACATACGATCCAGCAAGAGTAACGACTGATCTCGATTTCGTCGAAGGTATGCTACACGTCGTAAAAGGGGATGAGTACACCGTATATCTCCTCGTAGACAAACACAACGGAAATATCCACGTAGTAAACGTAATCGAGAACTAACGAAAGGAGTGAACGCCATTGACTAACGAAAGAAACTGCGTCCTGGCTACCGGATGCAAAGCGGCCGGCACGTCCGCCTGTAACCGCCGATGCCCGCACTTCATCGCACTACACGGCGCGACAGGAAACGGCGGGCGGTCAGCGGCGGCAGGCTTACCGCGAGAATATCGACTGACAACGCTTGCCAATTCGCCAGCCAGAGCGGATCAGCCAGCGATATATAAATCGGTTGAAAACTACGTCAAGACGTTCGAGCGTCAGTTTGAGCAGACGGAAGGCTACATCGAACCGGCTGACCGTATCAAGTCGTTGTATCTCTTCAGCGCGAACTCTGGCACCGGAAAGACGACGACAGCGGCGGCAATCCTTAACGAATGGCTGCGCGTCTATTACAGCGGATCTTTGCGGAGAGGTTTAACGCCGTCACTGCGTCCGGCCTATTTCCTCGATGTGAACGAATGGCAGACGGAATTCAACCTCGCAACCATGACGAACGACGAGGACGGCATGACGGAATTCAAACGGAAGATGACGCTGGCGATGACGGCTCCCTTTGCAGTACTGGATGACGTAGGGGTGCGGGATTGTACGCCGGCATTTCGCGGCTATCTTCACGCAATAGTTAACGCAAGAGTGACGAATCAGTTACCGACTGTCTACACGAGCAACATTGCGATCGAACGGCTGCCGGACGTTTTCGGAGAGCAACGTCTGACGGACCGTATTCGTGACCTATGCCGCGTGATTGAATTCGAAGGCGAATCGAAAAGGGGGCTGCGGAGATGATTAAAGTGATTATTGCCGGCGGACGCGATTTCAATAACTACGAATTATTGCGCCAAAAGATGGACTCAGTTTTGCGAAATAGACAGGACGAAGAAATTATAATCGTTTCCGGAAAGGCAAGGGGAGCCGATGCTCTCGGAGAAAGATACGCTGACGAACGCGGATATAGGGTAAGTGAGCACCCGGCCGATTGGGATAGATTCGGAAAGGCTGCGGGATATATTCGTAATAAGGAGATGGCGAAAGAAGCTGACGCACTCGTGGCGTTTTGGGACGGGAAGAGCCGAGGAACTAAGCATATGATCGATCTCGCAAGGGAGCATGGGTTAAAAATATCGATCGTTTATTACGGGAGTGGTCGATCATGAAAGCCGAAATCACTATCGGAGATCTGGTCGCAGTAGACGGATATCCTGATCGCATATTCTTCGTAGAAGCGCGCCGAGACGTTAAGAAAACGGATGATACCGGCGTCTCTGCCTACGTTGAGTTCGATCTGACTGACGCAATCCACGGCGAATGGATTTTCGCCGACGCGAACTATATCCGCCTAGTCTGCCGCAGTCAGTTTGTTGACGAATATCTTGACGGAGTTGATTACGAAAACTATCCGGAGCCGGAGGGAACGGCGATTCATTGGGCGGAATATCTTCCGGAATTGCCGAGCATTAAACTGGCGTCTGCGATTAGCGAAGGACTAGAAAAGGCGGGGAGTGAAATGGCGAAAAAGAAAACGAAGAAAATCGATGAGCTGCTCGACGAGTTAAACGATTACAAACGTCTGGAAGCGATGTACGGCGACGAGGAATACAAGGCGAAGCAGGACGAAGCTAAGGCGAAATTGAAGCGGGAGGTCGAGCGATAATGTACTGCCTACTCTATCCGTTAAAGTGGATGTTTGCTGCGCTTGATTGGGCGTTCTATTACATCGGAGTTGCTGCGGACTTCATTTCGGGAATGTTCGAGAGCGCAGCCGACTACTTCCGCATTCGAATTGAAATCGCAGAGCAGGCGAAAAGGGGCGTACGAGTCATTTACGTTAAGAGAGTGAGGAGGGATCGCGGATGAACTACGGTGTTTTAATGCTATCGAAAGTGATCGAGCAGAACGATCCGAACGCGCTGCTGCGCTTTAATATTACCGCCGAGGACTTACCAACGGAAGGCGAACGCAAAGCACTCCGATACATCACGGAATACGCGGAGAAACACGGGGGCCAGGCGCCAACGGCCGAGATGGTGGCGAATGAGGTTCCGGACTTCCAGCCGGATTTTAATATCGATGCCAATTACGATTACCTTGCGGAAAAACTACGGAAACAGGCTGCGTTGCGAGAGTTCGTCGATATTGCGGAAAAGGAGCTTCCGGAACGGTTTAGCCAAGCGCAAGATAATCCGGAAGAATTATTTTCGTGGTTGACGGAAAAGTCGAAAGTCTTAAAATAAGAACAAACGTTCGTAGTTCGGTTGGCACCGACATCAAAAAAGATATCGACAAATTTAAAGCCGAATACGAAAACCGCAAGGCTGGCGAGTCTTTCCGGATCTGGCGCAGCAAATTCGAATTCATAAACCGGGCGATGGGCGGCTATGTTTCGTCGAACGTATACGTTATTTATGGTAAATCCGGACGGGGAAAATCGGCCATAGCGTTGGAGGAAGCGATTAATTGCGCGATGCAGGGGGCGAACGTTCTAATCTGGTCGATGGAAATGGGATGGTACGAGGTTCTCGTCAGGCTTTACGTTTCCATTTCGGCAAGCATTGGCGTGACAAAAGCGAATCTTGATGGCGTCGATATTGAGGCCGGATTTAATTCGCGGGATGTTCGCCAGGGAAAGCTACCCGACGAATTCGAATCCGGCTTTATGGAGTTCCTCGATAAGATGAACGAATTGATTCCGGGCAACATCATTGTCCGCGCGGTAGACGACGAGGACTTCGACTCCCGGAAACTCCGCGATCTGAAGGCGGATATACTCGAAACGAAAGCTGACGTCGTTCTAATCGATCCGTTTTACTACCTCGATTACGAAAAGAACACGTCAAAGACTGCGGGGGGAGACGCGGCTAATACATCGATGAAACTCCGTCGTCTGGCCGGCCAAACAAAAACGACTGTCTTTGCGTTGACGCAAGCAGAAGAAGGTGAAGGGAAAGACGCTGACTCTGAATTAAAACTACCGCAGCGTAAGGACGTCAAGAAAACGAAGGCGTTGCTCGAAGATGCTGCGTTATTGATTGCGGTGGATACGAACGCAGAGGAAGGGCGAGGCCTGATCGGTCTGAACAAAGGCCGTGATGGCGGCGAAGGGAAGAGCGCTGAGATCGTTTATCTGCCGCAGTTTGGCGTCATCAAACAACTAGGAGGAGCCGAAGGGTCAGCGGATCAGTTCGACTTTTAAGGAGTTGGAATATAACGGATAACATTGTCAACATTTACCGTGATTCTTTCGACAAAATACGATGGAATTTTTCGAAAACAGGGCGTAATATATAGAACAATCCGGCCTAATTAGGGCGAAAGGAGTGGGACTAAAGTGCCGACATTGACGTTAAACGGCCGTCCGGTCGACGTCGACATACGATATGAGCTCGAACAGTTCGAATGGACGCGGCCGACCTGGACGGACGAGCGACTCCTGGCCGCAAGTCCTTTCCGTTATGACCGAATGCCTAGCTTTTACGTTTATCTCGAAGACACGGCGACCGCAAAGGCCGGTTATTGGGGCGATAGCGGCTATTATGACGCAGAGTATGCGCGGGGCGGGTTCGTTAAGCTTCTGGCATTCTTGCGCGAAGAAACCGAAGAGGAGACGATCGAATACTTGATCGATGCGTATGCGCCGGAATCAGATGACGGAAAACTCACGCTCAGGCTGCCGAAGCTGAAGCTCGCAAAGACTCGCGAACCGTTGAGGGAATCGATTCTTGACGACGTGGCTGCGGGGCCTAACGATTATTTAAACAAGCGCGGAATCATGCCGGCTGTCCAGCGGCTAATGGGCGTCGGTATGGCTGGCGGTGCGGTTGCGTTGCCCTGGCGGCTTCCAAACGGCCGGCTCGCTAACGTAAAGAATCGGTCAAACGCGGGGCAAGGCGTTCTGGTACGTCAAAGGCGGCTGGCCTATTCGGGACCTTGTTTACGGAATGAATGTCGTGTATGATCGGCGGCTGACGCGCGTTGTCCTATGCGAGGCGGAGATCGATGCGCAATCGTGGATGACGGCGGGAGTGCCGGCGATCGGGACCGGTGGCTCTTCGTTTAACCAACGGAAGGCGGACATTATCGTCCAGTCTCCGATCGAACACGTAACCATCGTGACGGATAACGATAAGGCCGGCGAGATTGCGGGCGGAGGTCGAACGTTATTTATACGGGAAAGTCGGACTGGCACACGGATATATTACGGAAGGAAAGGATGCGAATGAATTCTTGCTTGCGAAGGGGAGAGCGGAGTTGAAGGCGGTGTATGAGCGTGCAGAGGACGTTAAGAGGTGGCGGGTGAAGTTACCTAAACGGGTAAGTTTTTCGTTGACGGGCGACACTTAATCCCGTCAGCGACCGACTACCGGTTATTCCTCGACGATCCATTCGTACAGGTCGTCCATGCGGCAGTTTAGAATTACCGAAAAAGTTTTCGCAGTATCCAGGTTCATCCGTTTTGTTCCGTGTACATAACCGGATACGTGCGATTCTTCAACGCCAGCCCTATCGGCGAGCTGCGCCTGGTTCATTCCAGCTTCACGGTCGGTCGCGAAGTAAACATTTACCTCGACGATACTTAACCGTAATAAACACCTCCGCAAAGCTTTTGCTTTACGGGGAAATTATAGCTTAAATATCGTTATTTTTACGTTATCAGGAACTATTTTAATGACCTTCTCAATAGGTACTCCTAAATAAAGACATATGGTTTCAATCGTTGCTAAGCTAACATGCTTATCGTCATTAATTTTAGTCACCAAGTTGCGATGGATTACCTTGTCCCTTAGTATTCCAGTTGTTTGTCCACGTTCTTTTAGGTATGACCTCAGAGGCTCATAACTAATCATAAAAAAATCTCCTTTTTCTAAAATTTTACGCACACAAAAGTGTGCACTTGTAGTATACTATAGATATAACAAAAACGTAAATCACATAAAAGGGGTGTCGGGGTTGCGTTCTATAAGAGATGAGTTCACCTATCAAAGAGTCTCTGGGTTAAGTATACCATGTATTTCCTTAGAAACAGGTATTAATCGGGATTGTTTAATGATTTAGAAAATGAGACAGAATAGGGTTTAGACAGCTTGTTAAGTTAGCGAGGTATTTCTTTAAAGAAGAATATCACGAAAAAATGCGTGACTGGTGTTTGCAATTAAATACAACGGAATCCATAAAACAGGCTTTTGAATATTCGGCCATAAAAAGAGACGCGAATCTGTTGAGCCGTCTTATTACCGAAAATAAAAAAGATCCTTACCTTAAATCTTATATTAACGCTTATTCTATTATCCTCGATTTCATGACTGATGAGATATCATTTAAAGAGATGATTTCGAAAATTGAGAACCTCAAGACTTCCGGGTGTAAAGAGATCTCTATCTTGAAGCAAATATATCAGTGTGTCTCTATGTACTATACGAAAGATTATTTCGAGATTACCAAGGAGGCTGAACGAATTAGTCGTGAGTTATCCGGGATGAAGAGCGTTAGAAAGATGTTCTTTAAAGAGTGCTACGCTTACCGATTGTCTGAAGTTCTTGCGCCAGCATACCTTCACCTTAATGAACTTGATCTTTGTCGCCACCATGCAAATGTTATGATAAAAACACAATTAAATGATAAGCACGAGTCAGATGGTTATTACTACCTTGGAATCTCCCATTTAGCTGAAAACCAAGAGGAGCATTGTTTATATTTTCTTAGAAAAAGTGTTGAAGCTGCGAGGAAGACAGGAGAGAGGCTAATTATTAATGAGGCCGAACATAATTAACACTCGCGGAGATTTATTTCCACTTCAAAAGGAGTGGGGATATTCCAAATACATCTTTATAAGTAATCAGATGCTTTTAGGAGGTGATGACGATTTTATCGTATTTTTCGATTACGTAAAAGCTCAGTCTGTAGATAAGATTTATAGAGGGTATGGGCACTTTTTTAAAAAAATGAACTTTTTCTTCGCATCACTAATAGCGGACGTATTGCCTTCCCTTGGAATCGACAAAAGACAAGCATCAGAACTCAAATCATTTAAATTCGAAAAAAGGAGAGGTTTTATATGAAGAAAGTTTTATTGATGGGATTAGTTTTAGGGGCGATTCTTGCAGTTTTGCCTCATAATGCGGCGGCAACAGATAAACAACAGGGCAATGAAGATGTAAAAGTCGCAGGCATAAAAGTAGGAGGATAATGTATCCGTCGCCACCAAACGGTGGCTTTTTTTAATATAAAACTTAGAAATTGGGTAAAAAAAGTTTTTTTGAGTTCACCCAATTTCGAACATCAACAAAGACTAATATGCTAAGATTTTCATATAGAGGACAAAACAACAAAAAGATGAAAAATTTTTTTGTTGTTTTGTCGCAAAACTGATAGTCCCTACGTGTTATATAGTGTAGGGCAACAAGGAGGTATTTAAATTGAAAGAGAAACAATTCAATAGAATAAAGGCGGCCTTAAAAAGTGGTTCAGCGCCTTATGTAACTCGCGAGTCAGAAAGAATCGCTCACTTAATCCCGGACTTAACCTCTTTTGAACAAGAGTGTACTGGCGGATAGGGAAAGCCCTAATGATTTTTGAGAACAATGGACGTGATAAAAGGGCGTTGATCCAAAAAATCATTAGAGATGTGAGAACTGATTTTTTAAGCGGGAAAAAGCGCAAATTAAAGAACGACGTCGCTATTGAGGAGTTAAACAAGGATGGAACAGTTTGGGAACCCGAAGACGTTTTGGCGAACGTCGTAGGCAAGGTTTTATTAAAAGAGAAGTCGCCCTGTTGGCGCAGGACGACCCAAGAAAAAAACTTATCATAGAAGCTTGGATTCGCGGATGTACGAAATACCGACATCTCCACGTTGTTGGCGCAACGTTTTGGAGGAAATGCTCGATCACATTGCAGATTCATCCAACGATTCCGATCACGCTGCCAAACCCAACTAACAGCATAAAGGTTTCTTTCTGAAACGTAACTAGCCCGGAAGGCATCGCTACACCCTCATCATATACAATCTGTTGTCAAAAGACAAGCGAACAGTATGCGAACACACCTTCCGAACTAGTACGTTTTACCTAAATAATATGGAGGCGAACGTACTATGAATATCCCCGAAATTACCGATTCCAATACGTATCCTGCGCTAGATCCGCGCAAACTAACCGAAATTTATATCAAGGCGCATGGCCAGCCGACGAAGATCCGGCGGACTACTACCGTCCACTTTCGATCCAGGCGGTGAGGGTCGGATGAAAGCGACGTTATCCCACCACGCGAAGAAACGAATTACCCAACGGTTTAAGATCGGAAAGCAAACGCCGGAAGCATGGGCGTCTCAGATGTTATCTAATGCGATTTACTGCGGCATCGGTCCGGACGACAATGGAGAAGATGCTCGGATTTATTCCCATCGTGGAGCAACGTTCATGCTTGCGGTAGATGCAGACGTTGTTAAGACCGTGATCCCACCGAATAAAGGCTGCATCAATCGTATTCGGCGTAAGGTGACGAACTTCATTGCGGAAGAAATTGCGAAAATGTCGCAACAAATTACGGAAGAGGTGGCTAGGATCGATAAGTTTCGCGATGAACTCGAAGAAGAGATCGCACATTTAGAAGACCGTTTGTCGCGCGCCCGGTCATTGCCGACACTAAATTGGCGTTGCAGGCCCGAATTAATGCGGTTCGTATGCGTATGGACGAATTACCGGCGGAATCGCACGAAATAAGACGCGAACTGACGCGTACAGCGAGAGGAGTCGCCGCCTATGTCTAACGCATGGCTATTCGAAATATTTGCGGTGATTGCAACGCTTTGTATTTGCAGACTTTTTACGAAGTTAATCGCGAAGAAGGCGAATGAGGGCGGCGGACATCGCGGCCCGGCGCTCGGAGAATGTCGGGGCGGCCGTTAAGTAACGGAGTCGCGTCGCTACGGCTTAGCGCTGGCGGCGTTTCGGACGCAGGTACCGGCATTTTGCGAGGGCGAAAAGCCTCAAAATTAAAACGTAGGGGGAAATCGAATGAGTCAATTTCAAAAAGGCGCGGCGGCGCTATCAGCATTACAGGCCGGTGGAGGTGAAGGTGGCAACTTAAATAAGATCGATTTCGCTAAGTTTGGTGTTGGTACTACGTATAAAGTCCGTGTGCTTGGAGCCGAGGACTTAATGCAGTACTACGGCTACGGCATCTACAAAAAGGTTAATACGTTTGTCGCTAGGAACCCTTCTACCAGGAACGAAAAAGGGTACGTTGTGAGCGATCATACACCATGGGACTTGGCCGAAAAATACTACCGCGATCTCCAATTTAAAGCAAAAGAGGCCGGTGATGAGGATGAAGCGAAGGCTCATGGTGAAGAGGGTGGAAGTACTGTGGAAAAGAGCGGTACTCTATGGGATTCATCGATCTAGAGTCCGGCAAAGAAATCATCGTTGACTTGAGTCGAAATCAAGCTCAAGACGTCTACGCGACGATTAAGAAATACGAAAAAAAACTCGGAAAGCTCGCCTTTGAGTTAACGAAAACCAATACGACAGGTAAGTCGAAAGACACGAAAGTTTCCCTTACTCCGTTGATCGATTTCGAAGAAGATCTCACCAGAACAGGAGCGCGCAAACTTCGCTAAATTCGACGGTAAGGAATTCAACGCAAAACTGTTCGACGGCCTGCTATTCGAAGCTGACGAGAAGACGCAGATCGAAACCTAGTCGCAGCAGGATTCGATATTAGTCTGATCGGATTATCGCTGGGGGCCGGATCGGATAACGAAAAAGATAACGAAGAAGTCGACGAAGAAACTTTACCGTTTTAATAAAACGAAGGGGGACGATTGAATGGCGCATCTAACCGAAGTTGTCGGAAAATACTCGGAGGTTGTCGCAGAGTTGGCGCTGTTAGCGAATGGGTACGCAGTATCGCGCCCCCAACTCGCGCAGCCTTACGATTTCAAGGCGGAAGACCCGCTGAATGGTCGCGAATACAAGGTTCAGGTCAAAACGTTTCGACGTAGGCCTGACCGCAAAAATGAACTCGTTCTATACGCAACGAACGGAAAAGGCGAGCCTTACGATCGGTCCGACGTTGATTATTTTATCGGCGTATTGGGTGATCCGGGCGAAATGCCTCGCGTTTGGATGTTTGAAAACGAAGGAAATCAGCGCGAATATTGGGCGAAATCAACTAATCGTGCGAGCAAGCGGTGGGTAGAACTGCCGCTGTCCCTTAACCGGGAACTTTACGAAGTTAAAAACGAAGCGGAGGCGGTATGATGGCGAAACATTTATTAGGTTACATTGTAGGCAAGGGGTGGATTTAGTGAAATCGTATCTAATAAAAGTGAACGGTTCTTATTATGCAGGAGAACATGAAGATACAACGCCTACCCCTCGACCAAGTGATGGTTGGTGCACCAGCAGAGGAGAATCAAATGTCATATTCTCATGACGGATAGAGGAGAAGCAAAAATTTGTGAGGGTTTGACTAACTTAAATAGCCATTGGCAACGAATATATAACGCTATGAGATATGACGGATTAGACGTTAAATCAATTGTAATTGAGGAGGTTTAGTAAAAGGTGATTACACATATCACAATCACTTAGATTATTGGAATTATTTCAACGTTTCGGAATTTCCGAATAGTCCAGAGTGGGATGGTCATAAGCCAGAAGATATAACTCGTTTATTAACTTTGGTAGGTGAAAAATGATGACGAAGAAGAAAAAATTAATGCTTCCGATGTATTGTAATAAATGCGGTAAAGAACCTCAAAAAGAAAAGAAAGACGGTTGGAATGTAATGAAATTAGATTGTCCATGTGGAGGAAGAGTAGTAATGGATTACACAAAACCGTACTACGAGTAGTATTACATTCCAGAAATAAACACCATAAGCCACACTGATAGTTCACCAATGCTTATACAGAGAGTGTTAATAACATTATTAAAGCAGTTGAAAAGGAAGGAAAGGGGTACTCATTTGACGTGTTAAGAGCAAAGGTTTTATACGGTACAGAAGCAACAATTAAGAAGCCTAAGTACACAGAAGTAGAGGATGCGCACGGTAATGCGCTTATTGCGGGTTCTGTGTTCCGCAAAGTCTCCGCATCCCAGCCGTCAATAGAAGATCGCGTCAGCACAAACGAAAAGGATATAGAGGCATTAAAATCCGACGTTGATGCACTAAAAGGCGAACCTGAGGCTGGGTACGTACGGATTGCCAAGAGCGAGGCGAAGCGGGCGATTTCGTTAAGTTTGACGAAGCTCCGAGCAGATATCTAACCGCAGGGAAGTATTACGAGATTGAGTTCGTAGATGATTATGGGGATCCGATCATCATAGATGACGACGGATACGATCTTGATACCCATGGAGAAGTATTCGAAGTCTACCGTAAAGTTAGCGCCGCCGAGCCGAAGCCTGAACGCCTGAAAGTCGGTGATTATGCGAAGGTGGTCGGTACTGCACGGAACGGCTGCTGTGACCGAGGGGATATCGTCAAAATTACAGAAGACGATGATTCGGCGGTTCCGTTCAAGCTTGCTTTTGTCAACGGGGAGTATGCCGGATGGGAAGACGAAAAGTCCCTCGTTCGCGCCACCGACGAAGAGGTTGCCGAAGCTAAACGAAAGCAGGCCGAAGTGAAAGAGTGTAAGAGATGGGCCGCAATCGGACGCGAGGTTGGCGAGTATAAGGTCGGTGATATTGTTCAGTATTTATATGATGGGGAAATTTGCGAGGTTGTGGCTGTCGGCGAGGACGGTCGCGTAAAAGTCGCTACTCAGAACCACGGAAATTGCACAGAAAATCAGTCAAGCATCGAACTAATAGCGCCAGTCGAAGCGCGTTTCGATCGAAAGGGCGACGAGTAAGTGGCCGCCATCTGCGCCGAATGTAACCGGGTAATAAACGAAGGGCAGTCCGTAACCTACGATTCGCTCTTCGACCGGTACTTTTGTGACAACGCTTGCTGGTCGGATTGGTATGCGGATAACGAGGCGGAATACAAGCGGAAGTACGTAAGCCGCGAAGATTTATAACGTCGTAAGCGGAAGGAGGATGCGAATGGAACTCGGTAATCTACGGTTGAATCTTAGCGCTTTGACGCCTAAAAATGACGAAGTTAAGAACGAAAAAGTTGCCGAAACAGCCAAGCGGAAGAAGAAGGCGAAAACGGCCGAACCGATCGAGGAGAGCTGGCGTCGCATATTCGCAAGCAAGCTTTCGGAAACAGACCGTCAACGATTAAACGAAGTCAAGGCGGCAATGGACGCGGGCAAACTCGCCAGGAACCCGTCTGACTGCGTGAACAAGGCCGGAAACCCGAAGGCGTTCAGCAAGGCGGAGGCCCTGCGATTATGGAAGACGCTTCAAGAATCCCAGCGAGAAGAAACCTTACGGAAGATGGTCGAGAATACACCGGAAAACTACTGGCTGATTACGGACGAAGCGCGGCTAGACGAATTCCTCGCGATGCTTGCTGACGAAGAAGAGATCGTATTCGACGTTGAGACAACAGGTACAGACGTATGGAACGACTGCATTGTCGGCCATGTGCTAACGGCTATCAAAGCGGACATCCACGCGTATATCCCGACGAAACATAATACGGATCATCCGCAATTGGGTAACGGCTTTGTCGTCGAAAAACTGCGGCCATTTTACGAAGATGAGTCGATCGGAAAGCTCGCTCATAACGCAAAGTTCGATATTCACATGCTTGATCGCGAAGGGATTACATTGCGTGGCCTTACGTGGGACACACAGGAAGCGATGCGGTTGCTTAACGAAAACGAGCCGTCCTTTGCGCTGAAAAATCTCGTCACGAAAATCTGCGGATTAAATCTGACACATACGAAGACTTATTCGGAAAGATCGGCTTTAACGAAGTGAGTGATCTTCGGATTGCGCTTGCGTATGCGGCAAAAGACGGTGATGTGACGAGAAAGCTTCGCGATTTCCAACGCGAACACCTGAAGAAGTTTCCTGATATCCTTCGCTACTATGAGACGGTCGAGGTTCCGTTAATCAGCGTCGTGCAGAAGCTTGAGTCAACCGGATTCGACATCGACCTGGAATTCGCGGAGGAATACGGTAAGGAGATCAAAACGGAGATCGATCGTTTGTATGCGGAGATTATCGACGAGTTGGGCGACATCAACATTAACTCGCCGGCGCAGCTTAAGCCAGCGTTAGAAGAAGCAACCGGAGAGAAGCTCGACTCAACTGACGCAAAAAAAGTCCTAAAACCTCTTGCGAGCAAACATCCGATCATTAAGAAGCTGCTCGAGTATAAGGAGAAGTTCAAACTGTACTCAACGTACATCAACGCTTTGCCGGAATTAATCGACAAGAGGACCGGCAAACTCTACACGAATTTCAATCAGAACGGTGCAAAGACCGGTCGGTTCTCATCAGGTGGAACAGGCGTAAACCTACAGAACCAACCGAAAGAAGCCCGGAAGATGTTCGTAGCTCCTAAAGGATACGCGATATTAGGCGGAGACTGGAGTCAGCAAGAATACCGATGCCTGGCGTACTTCTCGCAAGATCCGAAGCTAGTCGATAACTACTTGCAAGGTAACGATTTGTACGCGTCAATCGCTTCGGAGGTTTTCAATAAGCCGATCGAAGAATGCGGCGATGGATCAGTATACCGGAAACAGGCGAAGGTCATCATGCTTGCGGTTGCTTACGGGGGTGGCGCGAACATGCTCAAGGACGCTATCGGAATATCGAAGAAAGAAGCGCAGAAGTTCCTCGACAACTTCTTCGAAAGGTTTCCGGTCGTCAAAAAGTGGGTCGAAACGAATCAATCTTTCGTTAAGAAGCACGGATATGTTTGGATGGATCGCGGCCAACGTAAGAGACGGTTACCGGACGCAAAGGACCGGAACGCCAAAGGCCATTACTCGGCTGTTTATACACAGTCAACTAACGCAAGAGTTCAGGGGTCAGCAGCGATACAGACCAAAGCGACGATGATTGCGCTGCAAGAGTTATGTGACAGGAAAACGGCTGAAGGACGCGGAGAATGGCGGATATGGTGCGTGGTGCATGATGAAGCGCTGCTTTTAGTTCCGGACACCATCACGCGAGAAGACGTTAAAGATTTCGAGGATGTCATGCTGAATACGTACGTTTTCGGCAACATTCCGAACAAGACCGATATCGAGATTTGCCGAAGATGGGGAAACGGTTTCTCGGTGGATGAATGGTTCAAAACGAAGGGAGACGATTAATTGACGAATTTAAACGGAAGGTCAGCCGCAAATTCACTGCGGGCACATATAAAAGAACCGACCACATACGCGCAGCAGATTGCGGACGAATTGGTCGAATATCTAAACGAATGGCACTCGCTGCCGGAGACGTGGGATAACGCCCTGGACGCGCAGATTCATAAATGGTACGCCAATGCTCCGAAAGTCTTTCCGAAGAAGCCGTATTTCTCGCCGTCATCTGCTAACGCTTGCCCTCGCGAGCTTTATCACAAGGCGATCGGATCTCCGAGAGA
>WXTY01000017.1:0-23658 GCA_014805645.1 Spiromastix sp. SCSIO F190 | reverse complement strand
TTTAAAATATCACAGGTTAGGGGCCTCTATAGAGACCCGCGGGCCCTGCGGGTTAGGTTGCCCTGGCCCGCCACGGGTTATATAACCCGTACGGGTTTTAAAATCTTACTAAGCAAGGCTAATATTGCTCTAAATTAGACAAGGGTGGTACCATTAGAAAGGTCTAGATTAGGCTATTCTAATGGTCTAATTTATACTTAGAAAGGTTAAGAATTGGTGGAGATATCTAGGTTTTTAAAAGTTACTATAAATAACTCTATATTTAAATCCCTAATATCTCCACCAATTCTTAACCTTTTTAAGTACAAATTGGACCATTAGAATGGCCTAATCTAGACCTTTCTAATGGTACCACCCTTGTTTAATTTAGAGCAATATCAGCCTTGCTTAGTAAGATTTTAAAACCCGTTTAGCAAACCCACCCGCCCCGTTAAACCCACGGGCCTAAAAAGTACGGGTAGGCCCTATTCTATAGAGCCCGTGAACCCGCACGGGCCTAATCTTAGGGCCTAAAACCCGCAAAACCCGCGAAAAGTCCAACACTAAGGGCTTCTAACCTTTAGCTCTCTAAGCTACTAGGGGGTAGGTTACTTTTTCTTTGGTAGAATTCTATTCTTAGCTATACTAGTATAGCTTGGAAGGTTCTGGGGGGTGGAATTTAGAGGCTAGGGGGGTGGGGATTACTCTAAGATTGTTTTTAGCTTCCAGGCTAAATTAGCCTAATTCTACTTAAAGCTTAGTAACCCCAATATAGTTAGGGCCTAGATCTTAAAGAACTAAGTTAATTTCTTTTTATATTATTGTAATTACTTAACTAAGCTTCTTTCTTTGTTAGGCTATTCCAGTTTTTAGATTTACTGGCTTTGCTCCAATTCTCTGGGGACTCTCCCCTAAGCCTTGGAAGCTGCCTGTGTACAATAGAGTAGGCATAGTGCTAGAAATAGTATATTACTAGCTAGGGAAAGGATTCTGGCTACAGTAGTACTAACTTTTTACTTAGAAGTAGTAAACTAAGGTAAATTACCTTGCAAGCTTACTATACTTTACTAGTTTTTAGAGAGAACTAGTAAACTAAATATCTTTTTAAGCAAAAGGTAGAAACTTTACAAAAAGGAAAAAGAGTAGTATATATAAAAGAAGAAAAGATTTCTAGAATTAAGCTCTAAGAGCTATTCTAGCAGTAATTTATTTTAGAGAAAAATTACTAATCCTAGAAGCTTCTTTAGAGGGAAAACTTTAAAAACTAACTAGAAATATCTAATCTAAAGCTACTGTACCAGTGGCTATACCACCAAGGCCCCAATAGAGATAGAATGGGTGTATAACTAGTAAAAGTAAAATAGTAGTTAAAGGAAAAGGGAAGGACTAATACCTCTATTTTTGGTCTAGAAAAGTAGAGAAAAACCTTAATCTAGCTAAAGTTCTAGAACTAAAGCTAGTAAAAAAGAACTAAATAAAGAAAAGGTCTTTCTAAAAAATAAAGCTAGTTCTTAACTAATACTAAGCTAAACTAGGTCTACTAGTAGAACTAAACTAGTTTTAGTAAGTTAAAACTAGTAAAAGGTAGTGTATTCTATTTTATAGACCTAAAATAGCTAAACTAGGCAATAGTTTTTGTAGAGAACTATTAAACTAAGCAGTCTTGTTTAAGCCTGTAATTATAGAAACAGGACTAAGGCCAATACAAACTATAGTAAAGCCTTTGGATATAGTAAGGAAAGTAGAAAAGATTGGTAGAGAGGTTAATAGAAAGGTTAGTAGAAAGGTTAGTTACTAAAGCAATAAAAGGGGGGTACTGCTCCTACAGTTTGTATAGCATTTATAGTGTATAGCACAGAAAAGGTACTTGGTGTAAATGTCTGGAAACACTAGAAATACTGGTCTGGGGTAAAAATTTTTTGTTTGTAAATTGTAAAGGCAATATTGGTTGCATAGTCTTAAAATTTAGATATATTGTTTAGCTAGTATAGATATACACTGTATCTAATAATAAATTAATACACCCCGAGCCTTAAGGGCCATTGGGAACTGCTAGACTAGTATATACATGCTTTATTGAGCTTGCTTTCTCAACATCAAGCTTACCCAGTATTCCTGTACAGTCAGGAATTGACAGTTCTTTAAGACAAATAGAGCAACAAAAGCCAAATAACAAAAAGAGATACAAAAGGTTATATAAAACAAACAGAATAAAACTAATAAAGAGAGTAGATAGTACAGGGCTTTTCAGTATACAATAAAAAAGAAAACTATTGCCTATTTTGGCTATACAAAGAGAAGAAAAGAGAGGTGTAGTATAAATATAGAGAACAATAAAATAGAAATAGAAGAAATAGAGAAGTAGAAAAAGAAAATATAGTAAAAGCAACAGAAGTAAAAGCAATACAAGCAAGCAGGCTGCCTTCTATATTCTATAGAACAAAGAATTTGCTAAATAGAACTGTGGCAGGATTCTCTGTTGGAGCCACCACCTAGTTAGGTGGTTAATTCCCTTTGCACTTCCCAAGAGCCTTTTAAAGTCTATAGAGCCTGTTTGAGCCTTTAAGGCCTCCCTTTCTAGGGTATACTTCTCACAGTATATAGTAACATGCACTGGAGTTTCTTGACCTCTTCCACAAGAACATAGAGGGCTATTATAGCCAGGAACCCCTTGTTTATAGAGAAAAGCAGCTAGACCAATCTTTCTAGTTCTAAGCTGTATAGCTAGAGAGCACTGAGCTTTCTGGAGACCTCTATAAAGGTTTAGAGGTCTAGAATCTGGAGTTAGGTGGTAGTGGTTAATTCTAAGGTCTAGTTCCCTAGTAATTTTACTCCATTTCTTCCTCCAGGAAGCCATTATTGCCTCTCTAGCCTGAGATTTACTAGAGGATCTATTCTCTTGCCTTAATCCATTCCTTAGCCAGAGATTCCACCAATTCTCTGTAGTTTCTTCTGGATGCCTAATCTTTTTATTAAGCTGGCTCCAGCTTTGGTGGTTTCTTGGTTCTTGAAGCTTTGTCTGAATTTTAAGGCATTTCTCTTTAATAAGGTTTTCAATCCTTGTACCTGCTGTTTTCCTTCTATATAGAGCAACCTGGGCATCCAAAACTAGGTTTAGGGGGGCAATTCCAGTGCCTGTTTCCAATGCATGGATTGGAGTAGCTCTAAAACCTCCACTAACTATCCTTAGAGCATTGTTTTGGAAGGTTTCTAGCTTCTTAGCCAATCCTTTGGAATTTCCATCTAGGGTAGGTGTATGCCAGGCTATAGAGGCATAGGTAATTGCTGGTAGAACCACTGTTTTATATAGTAGCCTACCTTCCTCTAATGGAATACCCCAGGTAGAGCCAGTTAACCTAGCTAGTGCATTGGATTGGGTAGCCAATTTCCTCTCTATTGCTTTGTAATGCTGTGACCAATTTAGTCTAGAATCTAGAAATAGACCAAGAATTCTAAGACTCTCTTGTGGTTGAATAGTTATATTGGTTCCTTCCAAAACTAGTGGTTTCCCAAGGTTAAACCTCCTAGTATTTCTTGAAAAATGCATTAGAGAGTACTTTTCAGGGGCAAACCTAGCTCCATGTCTCTTTGCCCAGGCAATACACCTTCCATGGACCCTATTTAAGGCTCTAGTAGTCTGTTCAGTGGACTTTCCATAGGCTATAATGTTTATATCATCACTGAAGCCTATACTCAATACTTTCTGGTGCTCTGGATTGCATAGATCCACAGTTCAGCATTGTAGAAGAGAAATAGAATTGCAGACATACAAGATCCTTGGGGGGTTCCAGCAGAAATATTAAAAATCTTGGAAGGCTTATTCTTAAACCAAAGAATAGAGGCTCTATCCTGCATAAAGCTTCTAACCCAGCCTACTAGAGACTCTGGAATACCCTTTTTCTTTAGAATATAGACCAGCCTTTCTGGAATAACATGGTCAAAGGCTCCAGTCATGTCCAGAGAAAGAATAGAGGCTATGCCTCTCTCTAATAAGTTCCCTTGCCAAATAGTTCTAATTGCACTCAGTAGTAAATCCAAAGCATGAGTGGTTGAATGCCCTTTTCTGGCTCCAAATTGGGTGGCAGGAAGAAGACTATATTTCTCAGCTATATTCTGGAGTCTCCTAGCTGTAACCCCTTCTATAACCTTTCCCAGAGTATTTAGAAGTGCTACAGGCCTCCAGGCCTTGGCAATAGAGGTCTGGCCTTCCTCTTTCTTACTACTGTTTTGGCAGTTTTAAAGATCTTTGGATAGTATTGCCAATTCCAACATCCCTCTATAAGGATTTGCATTGGTTTATAGAGGGAAGGTCCTAAGGCTTTTAAAAATCCATTAGGAATACTATCTAGGCCAGGGGCTTTCCAGGAGGCTGTTGCCTTTATAAATTGGCCAATTTCCTTCTCTGTAGGAGGTTCTAAACCTTCTAGGGCAGGGGGAAAGCTATTCTCTTGTTCTATATCTCTAAGATCTGCTTCTGGAAGCTGAGGAAAGAATTGGTTTGCAAATTCCTGAGATTTCTGCTGGTGTGTAGTAGCCAATTCTCCATTTCTGGTCTTTAGAGAGGGAACTAAGGGTAGCTCTATAGGCAAGTGGCTTCTTAGCCTTCCCCACCTTGCTAGTTTCCATAAACTGCCCTATCTTCTCTAAGCTTGTGGGTAAATTGTCTAAATTGGAACCTTTTAGACTCTTTAATAGCTTTTTTCTTGGCTTTGGCAGCTTGTTTAACTAGGTCTGGATAGGCAGCCCTTGCTCTAAGACTTCTCTCTTCCTGAATTAGGCCAGCAATCTCTTGATTCCACCAGGGAGCAGCTTTTTGGCTTGGTTTGGAGTTTTCTCTTGTTTTTGGAACAGTAATCTCAGCAATACTAAGGATTTTTTGCTGTAAATAGAAGGCATACTGCTCTACCTTGTCCCTGCTATTTAGGCTATTTGGAAACCAGAGATCTTGGGCTAGGTTTTGGACTTCTTCTTGATTGGCATCCTTCCATTTGTACCTTCTTTGATTTGGTTGATCTAGCTCTGTTTCTAGGTCTAATTCCAGTGCTATAAGCATGTGGTCAGAGCCATATTGAAGATTCTCAGGGGTAGATATAGAAATAAGCTTATTTGCTATTTCTATAGAGCTAAAGGAGAGATCAATGGTTGTTTTAGAAGGGTGTCTAATCCATGTAGGCATTTTAGAGGGGGTAAGTAGCTCCAGGCCTAAGCTAGCTGTAATTTCCAATAGATCCTTTGCCATTTCATGGGTTTCAGTGGATTCCAATGCATTCCAAAGAGAATGGTGAAGGTTAAAGTCTCCCAGTAGAATATTAGAACTAGTATCTAGTTCCAATTCTTGAAGCTTATAGATAGGGGATAGCCTATCTATAATACTGTGTGCTCCTGGGGGTGGTGAATATTATTTATAACCTTAATCTTCTTCTCTTCTTCCAAAATTGTAAGGATTGCAATGTTTGGACATGGAAAGTCCACTGACCAGGTTCCAGGCTTGCATAGAGAGGTGTTCAGTAGGAAGCAGGCATTTGTATGGAATTTGTCTGGATATAGGTAACCACTGGGTACTAGACCTTCCTATAGTCTGAAATAGTCTAGTATCCTTCCAAGGTTCCTAATAGCTATAAATTGGAAGTTAAATAGCTGTGGATCCCCTATTATTCCAAGCATAATATCCTTGCTTAGGTGGGTGTATTGAGCTACCCTCATTGAGAATTAGCAGGATTCTGGCTTGCCTCTGGATTTTCTTCTGTAGTATCCATTTCACCTGCTAATTCAGCTGATTCTGGGATTCAGTCTAAAATAGTGTCTCTATTCTTGAATGGGAATTTGCAGCAGTTCTCTGGGCAATTTCTAGTCCTGAAGGCCTTCCTCTCTTTCTAGTGGCTTGGGTAGAAGGCTCTAACCTAGATCTTTTACTACTAGGTTGGAGCTGGGAGGCTTCAAAGGGTGTTGGTTCCCCTAATTGGATTGGAAGCTTGTTTTCCTGCCTGCTAGCAAAGAATTTGGGCTTATTCTCTTTGGCTAAAGCTATTCTCTCTGTTTCAACCTTGTGTTTAGGGCATTGCATATCTCCAGAGGTGTGCTTTCCTTGGCAATTAGAGCATCTAGCCCTAGATAGGTCCCCCTTTAGGGGGCAATGCTCAAATCTATGGTCTCCTTTGGAGCAGAAACCACACTTAGGGGCCTTAGTACAGTATCTAGCTTGGTGGCCATACCCCTGGCAGTGATAGCACCTAGAAACTAGGCATGTAGAGTCAAATAGCTCTACAGTTTTAAGCTCATTCTCAATAACTAGCCCATTGTTAAGGAAGGTAGTTAGCTTGCTCAGGGGTTTGGAGGTCTAGAAGCATAGAGCCAGACTTCTTGGTATTCTTTAGAGTAGCTCTTCTCCAGTGGAATTGCTGAATCCTAAGAAATCCTTCAAGATTAGGGTTATACTTTAGAATGTTGGCTTTCCCAATTTCTTGCTGGTCCTGTTTAAAGGCTTCTTTGCGTACTCCATGCACTAGAACTGTATACCTTCTAGTATAGACCTTGTTTTCCTCTTGCTTGCCAAAGGTATTAAGCCATACCTTGTTTGCTTCAGCTCTATCCTTAGTGGCTGCATTCTCAGCCACTAGAATAAGCTCAGAGCTAGCTAGTCTCCTAGCTCCTAGGAAAAGTCCAATTCCATGCTTCTTGGTAGCTTCATTGATCTTTGCAAGGGCTGGGTATATGGAATAGTAGCTAGAAGTTCAGCTAGGGCTGGGCTTCTAATCTTTAGCTCCCTAAGCTGGCTGGGGGGTTGGAAGCTTCTCCTTTGGAGGGATTCCAGTTTTTGCTATACGACATAGCTAGGGAGGCTCTGGGGGGTAGGGATTGGAGGTTGGGGGGTGGAGGTTGCTCTAAATTGTCTTTAGAGCCTCCAGGCCAAATTGGCCTAATCCTGCTTGAAGCTTGGTAACCCCATTATGGTTGGGGCCTAGATCTTGAAGAACTAAGTCAATTCCTTCTTGCATAGTTGTAATAGCTTGACTAAGGTTCTTTCTTCTTTGAGCTAAATTTCTAGCTTTTTGGGTTCACTGGCTTTGCTCCAATTCTCTAGGGACTCTCCCCTAAGCTTTGAGAGCTGCCTGTGTTCAATGGAGTAGGCATTTTAGCTAGAAATACTAGGTTTACTAGCTAGGGAAAGGATTTTGGCTGCAGTGGTACTAACTTTTTACTTAGAAGTAGTAAACTAAGGTGAATTGCCTTGCAAGCTCACCACACTTCACTAGTTTTTAGAGAGAACTAGTAAACTAAATACCTTTTTAAGCAAAAGGTAGAAAACTTTACAAAAAGGAGGGGGGGTAGTGTATACAGGAAAGGGGAAAAGATTTCTAGAATCAAGCTCTAAAAGCTGTTCTAGCAGTAATTTATTTTGGAGGGGAATTACCAATCCCAGAAGCTTCTTTGGAGGGAAAACTTCAAAAACCAACTAGAAATATCTAAATCTAAAGCTACTGTACCAGTGGCTATACCACCAAGGCATAGTAGAGACAGAAATAGGTGTATAACTAGTAAATATAAAGTAGTGGTTAAAGGAAAAGGGGCAGTGCTAACACCTCTGTTTTTGGTCTAGAAAAGCAGAGAAAAACCTTAATCTAGCTAAAGTTCTAGAACTAAAGCCAGCAAGAAAGGACTAAACAAAGAAAAAGGTCTCCCTAAGGAATAGAGCTAGTCCTTAACTAATACTGGGCTAAACCAGGTCCACTAGTAGAACTAGACTAGTTTTAGAGTTAAAACTAGTAAAAGATAGCAGGTTCTATTTTATAGACCCAGAGTAGCCAAACTGGGTAATAGTTTTTGCAGAGAACTATTAAACTAGGCAGTCTTGTTTAAGCCTGTGATCGCGGGAACAGGTCTAAGGCCAATACAAACTGTAGTAAAGCCTTTTGGGTATAGTAAAGAGAAGAGAAGAGAGAAGTTGGTTGCTGGAGCAATAAAAGGGGGGTACCACTCCTGCAGTTTGTGTGGCGTTTGTAGTGTGTGGCGCAGAAAAGGTACTTGGTGTGAGTGTCCGGGAACACCAGAAGTGCTGGTTCGGGGTGAAAATTTTTCGTTCGCGAATTGTACAGGCAGTATTGGTCGCACGGTCTTGAAATTTGGATATGTTGTTCGGCTAATATAGGCGTATTCGGTATCCAATTTCCAGGTGATTTGGACTAATATTGGTGGTGTGGTGAAGGGAAATATCCCTCTTCTGTTAATAGATCGGTGAAATCACCTTTTCATCAACAGCACCCCCAATACAGGGCCAATTGGCCTGAAATTTGGATGGTAGCCTCTGTAAGAGACAGGCTTTCGATTGAACCTATTTTCAACGTAAAATTCCAAGAATTGACTGAGTTTGGATTCCGGCGTGTGTTTACACTGTATCTAATTTCCAGAAGATTTAGACTAATATTAATAGTATAGTAAAGGGAAATACCCCTCTTCTATTAATAGATTGGTAAAATTACCTTTTTATCAACAGCACCACCAATATAGGGCTAATTGGCCTAAAATTTAGATAGTAGCCTCTGTAAGAGACAGGCTTTTAATTAAACCTATTTTCAATGTAAAATTCCAAGAATTGACTGAGTTTGGATTCCAGTGTATTTTATACTAAGTAATTTAACTATTACTAGTTAATATTACTTACTAGTTAATATAATATAGTAAATTATCTATTACCTTAGTAAACTAAAAAGAGATAGAGAAAGATATTGTTATTTAAATATTTCTATTATATATTCTTTCTCTATAGCTGTCTAATAATAATAATAATAAATTAATACACCCCGAGCCTTAAGGGCCATTGGGAACTGCTAGACTAGTATATACATGCTTTATTGAGCTTGCTTTCTCAACATCAAGCTTACCCAGTATTCCTGTACAGTCAGGAATTGACAGTTCTTTAAGACAAATAGAGCAACAAAAGCCAAATAACAAAAAGAGATACAAAAGGTTATATAAAACAAACAGAATAAAACTAATAAAGAGAGTAGATAGTACAGGGCTTTTCAGTATACAATAAAAGAAAACTATTGCCTATTTTGGCTATACAAAGAGAAGAAAAGAGAGTGTAGTATAAATATAGAGAACAATAAAATAGAAATAGAAGAAGAGAAGTAGAAAAAGAAAATATAGTAAAAGCAACAGAAGTAAAAGCAATACAAGCAAGCAGGCTGCCTTCTATATTCTATAGAACAAAGAATTTGCTAAATAGAACTGTGGCAGGATTCTCTGTTGGAGCCACCACCTAGTTAGGTGGTTAATTCCCTTTGCACTTCCCAAGAGCCTTTTAAAGTCTATAGAGCCTGTTTGAGCCTTTAAGGCCTCCCTTTCTAGGGTATACTTCTCACAGTATATAGTAACATGCACTGGAGTTTCTTGACCTCTTCCACAAGAACATAGAGGGCTATTATAGCCAGGAACCCCTTGTTTATAGAGAAAAGCAGCTAGACCAATCTTTCTAGTTCTAAGCTGTATAGCTAGAGAGCACTGAGCTTTCTGGAGACCTCTATAAAGGTTTAGAGGTCTAGAATCTGGAGTTAGGTGGTAGTGGTTAATTCTAAGGTCTAGTTCCCTAGTAATTTTACTCCATTTCTTCTCCAGGAAGCCATTATTGCCTCTCTAGCCTGAGATTTACTAGAGGATCTATTCTCTTGCCTTAATCCATTCCTTAGCCAGAGATTCCACCAATTCTCTGTAGTTTCTTCTGGATGCCTAATCTTTTTATTAAGCTGGCTCCAGCTTTGGTGGTTTCTTGGTTCTTGAAGCTTTGTCTGAATTTTAAGGCATTTCTCTTTAATAAGGTTTTCAATCCTTGTACCTGCTGTTTTCCTTCTATATAGAGCAACCTGGGCATCCAAAACTAGGTTTAGGGGGGCAATTCCAGTGCCTGTTTCCAATGCATGGATTGGAGTAGCTCTAAAACCTCCACTAACTATCCTTAGAGCATTGTTTTGGAAGGTTTCTAGCTTCTTAGCCAATCCTTTGGAATTTCCATCTAGGGTAGGTGTATGCCAGGCTATAGAGGCATAGGTAATTGCTGGTAGAACCACTGTTTTATATAGTAGCCTACCTTCCTCTAATGGAATACCCCAGGTAGAGCCAGTTAACCTAGCTAGTGCATTGGATTGGGTAGCCAATTTCCTCTCTATTGCTTTGTAATGCTGTGACCAATTTAGTCTAGAATCTAGAAATAGACCAAGAATTCTAAGACTCTCTTGTGGTTGAATAGTTATATTGGTTCCTTCCAAAACTAGTGGTTTCCCAAGGTTAAACCTCCTAGTATTTCTTGAAAAATGCATTAGAGAGTACTTTTCAGGGGCAAACCTAGCTCCATGTCTCTTTGCCCAGGCAATACACCTTCCATGGACCCTATTTAAGGCTCTAGTAGTCTGTTCAGTGGACTTTCCATAGGCTATAATGTTTATATCATCACTGAAGCCTATACTCAATACTTTCTGGTGCTCTGGATTGCATAGATCCACCAATTCAGCATTGTAGAAGAGAAATAGAATTGCAGACATACAAGATCCTTGGGGGGTTCCAGCAGAAATATTAAAAATCTTGGAAGGCTTATTCTCAAACCAAAGAATAGAGGCTCTATCCTGCATAAAGCTTCTAACCCAGCCTACTAGAGACTCTGGAATACCCTTTTTCTTTAGAATATAGACCAGCCTTTCTGGAATAACATGGTCAAAGGCTCCAGTCATGTCCAGAGAAAGAATAGAGGCTATGCCTCTCTCTAATAAGTTCCCTTGCCAAATAGTTCTAATTGCACTCAGTAGTAAATCCAAAGCATGAGTGGTTGAATGCCCTTTTCTGGCTCCAAATTGGGTGGCAGGAAGAAGACTATATTTCTCAGCTATATTCTGGAGTCTCCTAGCTGTAACCCCTTCTATAACCTTTCCCAGAGTATTTAGAAGTGCTACAGGCCTCCAGGCCTTGGCAATAGAGTAGTCTGGCCTTCCTGGCTTTCTTAACTACTGTTTTGGCAGTTTTAAAGATCTTTGGATAGTATTGCCAATTCCAACATCCCTCTATAAGGATTTGCATTGGTTTATAGAGGGAAGGTCCTAAGGCTTTTAAAAATCCATTAGGAATACTATCCAGGCCAGGGGCTTTCCAGGAGGCTGTTGCCTTTATAAATTGGCCAATTTCCTTCTCTGTAGGAGGTTCTAAACCTTCTAGGGCAGGGGGAAAGCTATTCTCTTGTTCTATATCTCTAAGATCTGCTTCTGGAAGCTGAGGAAAGAATTGGTTTGCAAATTCCTGAGATTTCTGCTGGTGTGTAGTAGCCAATTCTCCATTTCTGGTCTTTAGAGAGGGAACTAAGGGTAGCTCTATAGGCAAGTGGCTTCTTAGCCTTCCCCACCTTGCTAGTTTCCATAAAACTGCCCTATCTTCTCTAAGCTTGTGGGTAAATTGTCTAAATTGGAACCTTTTAGACTCTTTAATAGCTTTTTTCTTGGCTTTGGCAGCTTGTTTAACTAGGTCTGGATAGGCAGCCCTTGCTCTAAGACTTCTCTCTTCCTGAATTAGGCCAGCAATCTCTTGATTCCACCAGGGAGCAGCTTTTTGGCTTGGTTTGGAGTTTTCTCTTGTTTTTGGAACAGTAATCTCAGCAATACTAAGGATTTTTTGCTGTAAATAGAAGGCATACTGCTCTACCTCGTCCCTGCTATTTAGGCTATTTGGAAACCAGAGATCTTGGGCTAGGTTTTGGACTTCTTCTTGATTGGCATCCTTCCATTTGTACCTTCTTTGATTTGGTTGATCTAGCTCTGTTTCTAGGTCTAATTCCAGTGCTATAAGCATGTGGTCAGAGCCATATTAAGATTCTCAGGGGTAGATATAGAAATAAGCTTATTTGCTATTTCTATAGAGCTAAAGGAGAGATCAATGGTTGTTTTAGAAGGGTGTCTAATCCATGTAGGCATTTTAGAGGGGGTAAGTAGCTCCAGGCCTAAGCTAGCTGTAATTTCCAATAGATCCTTTGCCATTTCATGGGTTTCAGTGGATTCCAATGCATTCCAAAGAGAATGGTGAAGGTTAAAGTCTCCCAGTAGAATATTAGAACTAGTATCTAGTTCCAATTCTTGAAGCTTATAGATAGGGGATAGCCTATCTATAATACTGTGTGCTCCTGGGGGTGGTAATATATATTTATAACCTTAATCTTCTTCTCTTCTTCCAAAATTGTAAGGATTGCAATGTTTGGACATGGAAAGTCCACTGACCAGGTTCCAGGCTTGCATAGAGAGGTGTTCAGTAGGAAGCAGGCATTTGTATGGAATTTGTCTGGATATAGGGTAACCACTGGGTACTAGACCTTCCTATAGTCTGAAATAGTCTAGTATCCTTCCAAGGTTCCTGAATAGCTATAAATTGGAAGTTAAATAGCTGTGGATCCCCTATTATTCCAAGCATAATATCCTTGCTTAGGTGGGTGTTTATTGAGCTACCCTCATTGAGAATTAGCAGGATTCTGGCTTGCCTCTGGATTTTCTTCTGTAGTATCCATTTCACCTGCTAATTCAGCTGATTCTGGGATTCAGTCTGAAATAGTGTCTCTATTCTTGAATGGGAATTTGCAGCAGTTCTCTGGGCAATTTCTAGTCCTGAAGGCCTTCCTCTCTTTCTAGTGGCTTGGGTAGAAGGCTCTAACCTAGATCTTTTACTACTAGGTTGGAGCTGGGAGGCTTCAAAGGGTGTTGGTTCCCCTAATTGGATTGGAAGCTTGTTTTCCTGCCTGCTAGCAAAGAATTTGGGCTTATTCTCTTTGGCTAAAGCTATTCTCTCTGTTTCAACCTTGTGTTTAGGGCATTGCATATCTCCAGAGGTGTGCTTTCCTTGGCAATTAGAGCACTAGCCCTAGATAGGTCCCCCTTTAGGGGGCAATGCTCAAATCTATGGTCTCCTTTGGAGCAGAAACCACACTTAGGGGCCTTAGTACAGTATCTAGCTTGGTGGCCATACCCCTGGCAGTGATAGCACCTAGAAACTAGGCATGTAGAGTCAAATAGCTCTACAGTTTTAAGCTCATTCTCAATAACTAGCCCATTGTTAATAAGGTAGTTAGCTTGCTCAGGGGTTTGGAGGTCTAGAAGCATAGAGCCAGACTTCTTGGTATTCTTTAAGTAGCTCTTCCGCGTGAATTGCTGAATCCTAGAAATCCTTTAAGATTAGGGTTATACTTTAGAATGTTGGCTTTTCCAATTTCTTGCTGGCCTGTTTAAAGGCTTCTTTTGCGTACTCCATGCTCCTGCAGAATAGAACTGTATACCTTCTAGTAAACCTGTTTTCCTCTTGCTGCCAAAGGTATTAAGCCATACCTTGTTTGCTTCAGCTCTATCCTTAGTGGCTGCATTCCTCAGCCACTAGAATAATCTCAGAGCTAGCTAGTCTCCTAGCTCCTAGAAAAAGTCCAATTCCATGCTTCTTGGTAGCTTCATTGATCTTTGCAAGGGCTGTGGTATATAGAATAGTAGCTAGAAGTTCAGCTAGGGCTGGGCTTCTAATCTTTAGCTCCCTAAGCTGCTGGGGGGTTGGAAGCTTCTCCTTTGGAGGGATCCAGTTTTTGCTATACTAGCATAGCTAGGGAGGCTCTGGGGGGGTAGGGATTGAAGGTTGGGGGGGTGGAGGTTACTCTAATATTGTCTTTAGAGCCTCCAGGCCAAATTGGCCTAATCCTGCTTAAAGCTTGGTAACCCCATTATGGTTGGGGCCTAGATCTTAAAGAACTAAGTCAATTCCTTCTTGCATAGTTATAATAGCTTAACTAAGGTTCTTTCTTCTTTAAGCTAAATTTCTAGCTTTTGGGTTTACTGGCTTTCTCCAATTCTCTGGGGACTCTCCCCTAAGCTTTGAAGCTGCCTGTGTTCAATGGAGTAGGCATTTTAGCTAGAAATACTAGGTTTACTAGCTAGGGAAAGGATTTTGGCTGCAGTGGTACTAACTTTTACTTAGAAGTAGTAATAAGGGAATTGCCTTGCAAGCTCACCACCTTTACTAGTTTTTAGAGAGAACTAGTAAACTAAATACCTTTTTAAGCAAAAGGTAGAAACTTTACAAAAAGGAGGGGGGGTAGTGTATCAGGAAAGGGGAAAAAGATTTCTAGAATCAAGCTCTAAAAGCTGTTCTAGCAGTAATTTTATTTTGGAGGGGAATTACCAATCCCAGAAGCTTTTTGGAGGGAAAACTTCAAAAACCAACTAGAAATATCTAAATCTAAAGCTACTGTACCAGTGGCTATACCACCGAGGCACTAGTAGAGACAGAAATAGGTTATAACTAGTAAATATAAAGTAGTGGTTAAAGGAAAAGGGGCATGCTAACACCTCTGTTTTTGGTCTAGAAAGCAGAGAAAAACCTTAATCTAGCTAAAGTTCTAGAAAAAAGCCAGCAAGAAGGACTAAACAAAGAAAAAGGTCTCCCTAAGGAATAGAGCTAGTCCTTAACTAATACTGGGCTAAACCAGGTCCACTAGTAGAACTAGACTAGTTTTAGAGTTAAAACTAGTAAAAGATAGCAGGTTCTATTTTATGACCCAGAGTAGCCAAACTGGGTAATAGTTTTTGCAGAGAAACTATTAAACTAGGCAGTCTTGTTTAAGCCTGTGATTGCGGGAACAGGTCTAAGGCCAATACAAACTGTAGTAAAGCCTTTTGGGTATAGTAAAGAGAAGAGAAGAGAGAATTGGTTGCTGGAGCAATAAAAGGGGGGTACACTCCTGCAGTTTGTGTGGGCGTTTGTAGTGTGTGGGCAGAAAAGGTACTTGGTGTGAGTGTCCGGGAACACCAGAAGTGCTGGTTCGGGGTGAAAATTTTTCGTTCGCGAATTGTACAGGCAGTATTGGTCGCACGGTCTTGAAATTTGGATATGTTGTTCGGCTAATATAGGCGTATTCGGTATCCAATTTCCAGGTGATTTGGACTAATATTGGTGGTGTGGTGAAGGGAAATATCCCTCTTCTGTTAATGGATCGGTGAAATCACCTTTTCATCAACAGCACCCCCAATACAGGGCCAATTGGCCTGAAATTTGGATGGTAGCCTCTGTAAGAGACAGGCTTTCGATTGAACCTATTTTCAACGTAAAATTCCAAGAATTGACTGAGTTTGGATTCCGGCGTGTGTTAATGTAATTTCTATAGCTGTCTATTGTACTGTATTTCTGTACTATATAATAACTCTTAGGTAGACTTTATAATAGCTATCTTTATCTAGCCCTAAGTAAATTAAAAAACTATAATTAAAATACTTTCTATAACTAAAAGCTATATTTTCTAAAGTATAGCCAGGGTAATATAGTCTTTTATCCTAATTAAATAGATCTAATATTAGTAAATTAAGGAAAGAAAGAGAGAAGCTAGAAAATCTAGAGAAAAAAGATTTATAATCTAATTTAGATAATATTTTGTCTGTTAGTAGGGTATCTATTCTAACTAACTAATTAGTATTATATAGACTATAGATTATTACCAAAATTTATTATCTATTCTTAGTAACTAGGTTAGTATAATTAAAAATATAAAATATAGAAATAGATATATTATTTAAGTATATTATTATATTTCTTTAGAGATTATACTGCAATAAATTTATCTCCTTAAAAAAAACTCTTAAATATATCTAAGGCTATTTAGATTTATAAATACTACTAAAATTTTAAAGGTAGAGATAAACTATTAAAATAAGTATTAAAAGCTAACTATAAGGTAAGGTATATAGTTCTTTAGACTCTAAAGATATCTATACAGTAGTAAATTAATAATAAATAGAAATAAAGTAAAATCTATACTATACTAATATATCTTTAGGGCTAATTTAGATTCTAGCCAGCAGAAAATTCTACTTAACAGTACTATTAAGGTATTAATAGAGAAGTATTTTTAAAACTAGTAGTTATATAAATACCTTTAGAATAAATTTAAGTAAAAAAATAATAAAGCTACTTTTAAGTAAAAAAAAATTAATACTATTTATTTTAGGGCTATACTAAAGCAGGGGTTAAAGAAATACAGAGATAGAGACTTAGAGACTATATAATATAAATTAAAGAAACTAGTAGATAGTAATAATTTTAAGTAATAATACTATATTAGTTAAATACTAAGTTTTAATTATAGAATACTTAACTTAATTCCTTAAGTATAAATATTCTATTATATATAAATAGATACCTGTCTAAGATTATACAATAACTAAAGCAGTATATATTATTTAATAGCTAAGTAAAGTTAGAGATAATAGAGGTAGAAAAAAATAGTATAAATCTAGAGATAGATAATTTCTTAAGGTAGCTTTAAAGTAATAATAATAGCTACTATATAAAAATACTGCTACTTTATAAAAGGCTTTTACTAAATACTAAGGCTAAGGTTTTACTTAGCCTAGATAAAAAGTTAGATAGCTTAGAAAGTAAAGATTCTAATTTTATTAACTATAGTATATAGCTCTATAGTATTTTTTAATTTTTATAATAGTAGTTTACTTAGTTTAGGTCTTATACCTTAAATTCTATAACTTTATAGCCTTGTCTACTATATATTACTTATATATTTATATAGTTTTCTACTGTTTAGTAATACTGTAACTGGGTTCCTTAGTTTATAGACTATATAATAATTATTTTAATTTTAAAAATATATATAATAGCTTTAAATATAGTAGTAGTAGATTAATATATTCTTAAGTCTACTTAAGGACTATTGGAAACTTTTTGTCTAGGTACATTAAGCCTTATTTATTAAGTATATTTAATATTAAATATACTTAGTATTTAGTATATACTTTCCAATAATATATACTTAGTAATATATTTATAACTAGCTTTCTTCTAGTACTATTCTAATTTATATAGCTATACTAGGGTATACTCTAAGGTACCTTCTTCCTAGATTACTAACTAGTCTAGCTTAGGTATAAATTATTAAAGTAAGTTAACTATTATTAGTTATAGATATCTATCTATTTTACTATTTAACCTAAGGGGGGGAACTACTTTTTCCTATTGGCTAGTACCTTACAGTAGGCTACCCTAATATAATAGTACTTACCTATATAGAATATTAGATAAGTAATTAGTAGTATCTCTCTCTAAGAATTTTTACTAGTATCTCTAGCTAGAATTAAACTAGCTACTATACTAGCCCAGTATAGCTCTAACTGCAATATTTACCTATTGTACTATAGAGGCTAGCTTTAAATATAGTTATCTAAGTTTTAATATTATTTAATTTATATAGGCTTCTATTTTATATATAATAGATTATTAAACTAATAAATCTATAATAAATTTACTGCTATATTTCTAAATATTTAGAAGGTAAATATAGTATATACTAAGAAAATAAATAATTTTATAAACTATATAATATTAAACCAGTATAATTTTAATAAACTATTTAAACAATATACTTAACTAGCCTTTAGGGCAGTAGTCTAGTAGTCTACTGTCCAGGCACCTTGCTTGGGCTAGCAGGGGTGCAGGTTTAAGTCCTGCTAAAGGTGCAGTAAATTAATCCAGAGGGGATTAGTAAGCTATACTACTATTTTCCTTATATAAGTATATTAACTATTACTAATATTCCTAACCTAATAGAGACTAGGCATTTCTAGAAGGAAGGTTTATTAGTAATAATAGCCAAGTATACTAGCTAAATTATATCTAAGCAAAAACTAGTTAGAAGGATTATATTAAGTTATTAGAAAGCCTAATATCCAGTCTATTATATATATATATTGAAGCCAGCAGGAGGCCTAATATTCTAGCTAGTAGAGACTTTAGAAATATACTTTGCAAGAAAAAAATTAGTTAAGAAAGTAGAGTATACTTAATAATATATAGACTTAATTAATAAGGCTTAATGTATATAGGCTAGAAGTTTCCAATGGTTTTGCTAAAAGAGACTCTAGGTGTATTAATCTACTACTACTACTACTAATATACTTAACTATTTAGAGTAATAATTTATATATCTTTTAAGTACTTTTATTTAGTCTCTATAGTGCAATAGGTAAGTGTTACAGTTAGAGCTATACTGGGCTAGTATAGTAGCTAGTTTAATTCTAGCTAGAGATACTAGTAGAAATTCTTAGAGAGAGATACTGCTAATTATTTATCTAATATTCTATATAGGTAAGTACTATTATATTAGGGTAGCCTACTGTAAAGTACTAGCCAATAGGGGGAAGTAGTTCCCCCCCTTAAATTAAATAGTAAAATAGGTAGATACCTATAATTAATAATAGCTAACTTACCTTAATAATTTATACCTAAGCTAGACTAGTTAGTAATCTAGAAAGAAGGTACCTTAGGGTATACCCTAGTATAGCTATATAAATTAAAATAGCACTAGAAGAAAGCTAGTTATAAATATATTACTAAGTATATATTATTAGAAAGTATATACTAAATACTGGGTATATTTAATATTAAATATACTTAATAAATAAGGCTTAATATACCTAGACAAGAAGTTTCCAATGGTCCTTAAGTAGACTTAAGGGTATATTAATCTACTACTACTACTACTACTACTTTTATTTATTTAATTAGTATTGGAGGAAAGTTATTGCATTGGAAACAGTAATATTATAATTATAGTATAGGTTACAATATATACAGTATATAAATACAATAAGTCTTTTAGAAATTAGAATATATATAGAAAAGTATATTAATACTTTGCTAGTGCTATAAGCTTTCTTTAGTAAAAAGTTAGAATATACTACTAAAAGTTCTATAGTATTTTAGTTAACTAAATCCCCTTATAAATTATATATAGACAAAATTTTAGTCTATAGTATAATACTATATTCTTTAATATTTAAATTTCTTAAGTAGCCTTTACTATATAATAATAATAAAGTTTAAAACCTACGCCGGAATCCAAACTCAGTCAATTCTTGGAATTTTACGTTGAAAATAGGTTCAATTGAAAGCCTGTCTCTTACAGAGGCTACCATCCAAATTTCAGGCCAATTGGCCCTGTATTGGGGGTGCTGTTGATGAAAAGGTGATTTCACCGATCCATTAACAGAAGAGGGACATTTCCCTTTACTATACCACCAATATTAGTCCAAATCTTCTGGAAATTGGATGCTGCGTACGCCTATATTAGCCGAACAAGATATCTAAATTTCAGAACCGTGCGACCGATATTGCCTTTACAATTCGCGAACGAAAAATTTTCACCCCAAACCAACATTTCTGGTGTTCCCAGACATTCACGCCAAGTACCTTTTCTGCGCCACACACCACAAACGCCACGCAAACTGCAGGAGCGGTACCCCCCTTTTATTGCTCCAGCAACCAACCTTTCTACCAACCTCTCTATCAATCTTTTCTACTTTCCTTGTTATACCCAAAAGGCTTTACTACAGTTTGTATTGGCCTTAGTCCTGTTCCCGCGATCACAGGCTTAAACAAGACTGCTTAGTTTAATAGTTCTCTGCAAAAACTATTACCCAGTTTGGATATTTTGGGTCTATAAAATAGAATGCCCCACCTTTTACTAGTTTTAACCTAATAAAACTAGTCTAGTTCTACTAGTGGACCTGGTTTAGCCCAGTATTAGTTAAGAACTAGCTTTATTCCTTAGGGAGACCCTTTTCTTTGTTTAGTCCTTTCTTGCTGGCTCTAGTCCTGGAACTTTAGCTAGATTAAGGTTTTTCTCTGCTTTTCTAGACCAAAAACAGAGGTGTTAGCACTACCCCCTTTTCCTTTAACCACTACTTTACTTTTACTAGTTGTACACCTATTTCTATCTCTACTAGTGCCTCGGTGGTATAGCCACTGGTACAGTAGCTTTGGATTTAGATACTTCTAGTTGGTTTTTGAAGTTTCCCCTCCAAAGAAGCTTCTGGGATTGGTAATTCCCCTCCAAAATAAATTACTGCTAGAACAAGCTCTTAGAGTCTGATTCTAGAAATTTTTCCCCCTTTTGTATACACCACTCCTTCCCCTTTTGTAAAGTTTTCTGCATTTTCCTTAAAAAGGCATTCAGTTTACTAGTTCTCTCTAAAAACTAGTGAAGTGTGGTGAGCTTGCAAGGCAATTCACCTTAGTTTACTACTTCTAAGCAAAAAGATAGTACAAACAGCCAGAATCCTTTCTCTAGCTAGCAAACCTAGTATTTCTAGCTAAAATGCCTACCCCATTGAACACAGGCAGCTTCCAAAGCTTAGGGGAGAGTCCCCAGAGAATTGGAGCAAAGCCAGTGAACCCAAAAGCTGGAAATTTAGTTCAAAAAAGAAAGAACCTTAGCCAGGCTATTGCAACTATGCAAGAAGGAATTGACTTAGTTCTTCAAGACCTAGGCCCCAACCATAATGGGGTTACCAAGCTTCAAGCAGGATTAGGCCAATTTGGCCTGGAGGCTCTAAAAACAATATTAGAGCAACCTCCACCTCCCCAGCCTCCAATCTCTACCCCCCAGAGCCTCCCTAGCTATGCTAGCATAGCAAAAACTGGAATTGCTCCAAAGGAGAAGCTTCCAACCCCCCAGCAGCTTAGAGAGCTAAAGATTAGAAGCCCAGCCCTAGCTGAACTTCTAGCTACTATTCCACATGCCACAGCCCTTGCAAAGATTAATGAAACTACCAAAAAGCATGGAATTGGACTTTTCTTAGGAGCTAGGAGACTAGCTAGCTCTGAGATTATTCTAGTGGCTGAGAATGCAGCTACCAAGGATAGAGCTGAAGCAAACAAGGTATGGCTTAATACCTTTGGCAAGCAAGAGGAAAACAAGGTCTATACTAGAAGGTATACAGTTCTAGTGCATGGAGTACGCAAAGAAGCCTTTAAACAGGACCAGCAAGAGATTGGAAAGGCCAATATTCTTAAGTATAACCCTAATCTTGAAGGGTTTCTTAGGATTCAGCAATTCCACTGGAGAAGAGCTACTCTAAAGAATACCAAGAAATCTGGCTCTATGCTTCTAGATCTCCAAACCCCTGAGCAAGCTAACTACCTAATTAACAATGGGCTAGTTATTGAGAATGAGCTTAAAACTGTAGAGCTATTTGACTCTACATGCCTAGTTTCTAGGTGCTATCACTGCCAGGGGTATGGCCACCAAGCTAGATACTGCACTAAAGCCCCTAAATGTGGTTTCTGCTCCAAAGGAGACCATAGATTTGAGCATTGCCCCCTAAAAGGGGACCTCTCTAGAGCTAGGTGCTCTAATTGCCAAGGAAAGCACACCTCTGGAGACATGCAATGCCCTAAGCACAAGGTTGAAACAGAAAGAATAGCCTTGGCCAAAGAGAACAAGCCTAAATTCTTTGCTAGTAGACAGGAGAACAAGCTACCAATCCAATTAGGAGAACCAACACCTTTTGAAGCATCCCAGCTCCAATCTAGTAGCAAAAGGACTAGGTTAGAACCTTCCACCCAGGCTACTAGAAAGAGAGGAAGGCCTTCAGGTCTGGAGATTGCCCAGAGAACTGCTGCAAATTCCCATTCAAGAATAGAGACACTATTTCAGGCTGAATCCCAAAATCAGGCTGAATTAGCAAGTGAAATGGATACCACAGAGGAGAATCTAGAGGCAAGCCAGAATCCTGCCAATTCTCAATGAGGGTAGCTCAATATAACACCCACCTGAGCAAGGATATTATGCTTGGAATAATAGGGGATCCACAGCTGTTTAACTTCCAATTTATAGCTATTCAAGAACCTTGGAAAGACACTAGACTATTTCAGACTATAGGAAGATCTAGTACCCAATGGTTACCCCTATATCCAGACAAATTCCATACAAATGCCTGCTTTCTACTGAATACCTCTCTATGCAAGCCTGGAACCTGGTCAATAGACTTTCCATGTCCAAATATTGCAATTCTTACAATTTTGGAAGAAGAGAAGGAGATTAAGGTTATAAATATATATTCACCACCCCCAGGAGTATACAATACTATAGATAGGCTCTCTCCAATCTATAAGCTTCAAGAATTGGAGCTAAGTAGCTCTAATATTCTACTGGGAGACTTTAATCTTCACCATTCTCTTTGGAATGCTATGGGATCTACTGAAACCCATGAAATGGCAAAGGATCTATTGGAAATTACAGCTAGTCTAGGCCTAGAGCTACTTACCCCCTCTAAAATGCCTACATGGATTAGGCACCCTTCCAGGACAACCATTGATCTCTCTTTTGGCTCTATAGATATAGCAAATAAGCTTATTTCTATATCTACCCCTGGGAATCTTCAACATGGATCTGACCACATGCTTATAGCATTGGATTTTGACCTAGAAACAGTGCTAGACCAGCCAAATCAAAGAAGGTACAAATGGAAGGATGCCAATCAAGAAGAAGTCCAAAATCTAGCCCAAGATATCTGGTTTCCAAATAGCCTAAATAGCAGGGAAGAGGTAGAGCAGTATGCCTTCTATTTACAGCAAAAAATTCTTAGTATTGCTGAGATTACTGTTCCAAAAACAAGAGAAAACTCTAAACCAAGCCAAAAAGCTGCTCCCTGGTGGAATCAAGAGATTGCTGGCCTAATTCAGGAGGAAAGAAGTCTTAGAGCAAGGGCTGCCTATCCAGACCTAGTTAAACAAGCTGCCAAAGCCAAGAAAAAGGCTATTAAAGAGTCTAAAAGATTCCAATTTAGACAATTTACCCACAGGCTTAGGGAAGAGAGGGCAGTTTTGTGGAAACTAGCAAGGTGGGGGAGGTTAAAAAGCCATTTGCCTATAGAACTACCCCTGGTTCCCTCTCTAAAGACTAGCAATGGAGAAATTGCTACCACACACCAGCAAAAATCTCAGGAATTTGCAACCCAATTCTTTCCCCAGCTTCCAGAGGCAGATTTACATGATATAGAGGAAGATATAAGCTTCCCAGCTGCATTAGAAGACCTAGAGCCCCCTACAGAGAAAGAAATTGGCCAATTTATAAAGGCAACAGCCTCTTGGAAAGCCCCAGGCCTGGATAGTATTCCTAATGGATTTCTAAAAGCCTTAGGACCTTCCCTTTATAAACCAATGCAAATCCTTATAGAGGGATGTTGGAATTGGCAATACTATCCAAAGATCTTTAAAACTGCCAAAACAGTAGTTTTAAGAAAGCCTGGAAGACCAGACTACTCCATTGCTAAGGCATGGAGGCCTGTAGCACTTCTAAATACTCTGGGAAAGGTTATAGAAGGGGTTACAGCCAGAAGGCTCCAGAATATAGCTGAGAAATATAGCCTTCTTCCTGCCACCCAATTTGGAGCTAGAAAGGGCCATTCAACCACCCATGCTTTGGATTTACTACTAGGTGCAATTAGGACTGTATGGCAAGGAAACCCACTGGAGAGAGGTATAGCCTCTATTCTCTCCTTGGACATGACTGGAGCCTTTGACCATGTTATTCCAGAAAGGCTAGTCTATATTCTAAAAAAAAGGGTATTCCAGAGTCTCTAGTAGGCTGGGTTAGAAGCTTTATGCAGGATAGGGCCTCTATTCTTTGGTTTGAAAACAAGGCTTCTAAAACCTTCAATATCTATGCTGGAACTCCTCAGGGGTCTTGTATGTCTGCAATTCTATTTCTCTTCTATAATGCTGAATTGGTGGATCTATGCAATCCAGAGCACCAGAAAGTATTAAGTATAGGCTTCAGTGATGATATAAATATTATAGCCTATGGAAAATCTACTGAGCAGACTACTAGAG
>WXTY01000016.1:0-26700 GCA_014805645.1 Spiromastix sp. SCSIO F190 | reverse complement strand
AAGAAAGGCCTTTAGGCCTAGAAATTATCTAGAGAACTGCTGCAAATTTCTATTTAAGAATAGAGACACTATTTTAGACTAAATCCTAGAATTAGGCTAAATTAGTAGGTAAAATAGATACTACAGAAGAAAATTTAGAGGCAAGCCAGAATTCTACTAATTCTTAATAAAAGTAGCTTAATATAACACCTACCTAAGCAAGAATATTATACTTAAAATAATAGGGGATCTACAGCTATTTAACTTCTAATTTATAGCTATTTAGAAACCTTGGAAGGATACTAGACTATTTTAGACTATAGAAAGGTCTAGTACCCAGTAGTTATCTCTATATCTAGACAAATTCTATACAAATGCCTGCTTTCTACTAAATATCTCTCTATACAAGCCTAGAACCTAGTCAGTAGACTTTCTATATCCAAATATTGTAATTCTTACAATTTTAGAAGAAGAGAAGGAGATTAAGGTTATAAATATATATTTACCCCCCCAGGAGTATACAATACTATAGATAGGCTCTCTCCAATCTATAAGCTTTAAGAATTAGGGCTAAATAGCTCTAATATTCTACTGGGAGACTTTAATCTTTACCATTCTCTTTGGAATGCTATAGGATCCACTAAAACCTATAAAATAGCAAAGGATCTATTAGAAATTATAGCTAGTCTAGGCCTAGAGCTACTTACCCCCCAAAATACCTATATAGATTAGGTATCCTTCTAAGATAACCATTAATCTCTCCTTTGGCTCTATAGATATAGCAAATAAGCTAGTCTCTATCTACCCCTAAGAATCTTTAGCATGGCTCTAACTATATACTTATAGCACTGGATTTTAACCTAGAAACAGTGCTAGATTAGCCAAGTCAAAGAAGGTACAAATAGAAGGATGCCAAAGAAAAAGTCCAAAATCTAGCCCAAGATCTCTAGTTTCTAAATAGCCTAAATAGCAGGGAAGAGTAGAGCAGTATACCTTCTATTTACAGCAAAAAATCCTCAGTATTGCTAAAATTACTATTCCAAAAACAAGAGAAAACTCTAAACCAAGCCAAAAAGCTACTCCCTGGTAGAATTAAGAGATTGCTGGCCTAATTTAGAAGGAGAGAAGTCTTAGAGCAAGGGCTATCTATCTAGACCTAGTTAAACAAGCTACTAAAGCCAAGAAAAAGGCTATTAAAGAGTCTAAAAGGTTCCAATTTAGATAATTTATCTATAAGCTTAGAGAAGATAGAGCAGTTTTTAGAAATTAGTAAGGTAGAAAAGGTTAAAAAGCTATCTACCTATAGAACTGCCCTTAGTTTCCTCTTTAAAGACCAGAAATAGAGAAATAGCCACTATACACCAGTAGAAATCTTAGGAATTTATAACTTAATTCTTTCCCTAGCTTCCAGAGGCAGACTTAGAAAATATAGAGAAGGATACTAGCTTTCCAGCTACTCTAGAAAACCTAGAGCCCCCTACAGAAGAAGATTGGCTAATTTATAAAGGCAACAGCCTCCTGGAAAGCCCCTGGCCTGGATAGTATTTCTAATAGATTTTTAAAAGCCTTAGAATCTTCCCTCTATAAACTAATATAAATCCTTATAGAGAAATATTAAAATTGGCAATACTATCCAAAGATCTTTAAAACTACTAAAATAGTAGTTTTAAGAAAGCCTGGAAGGCCAGACTACTCTATTACAAAGGTATAGAGGCCTGTAGTACTTCTAAATACTCTGGGAAAGGTTATAGAAGGGATTACAGCTAGAAGGCTCTAGAATATAGCTAAGAAATATAGTCTACTTCCTGCTACCTAATTTAGAGCTAGAAAAGGCTATTTAACTACCTATGCTTTAGATTTACTACTGGGTGCAATTAGAACTGTATAGCAGGGAAATCTATTGGAGAGAGATATAGCCTCTATTCTTTCTCTAGATATAACTAGAGCCTTTAACTATATTATTCCAGAAAGGCTGGTCTATATTCTAAAGAAAAAGGGTATTCTAGAATCTCTAGTAGGCTAGGTTAGAAGCTTTATATAGAACAGAGCCTCTATTCTCTAGTTTAAAAATAAACCTTTTAAGATATTTAATATTTCTACTGGAACCCCCTAAGGATTTATATATCTATAATTCTATTTCTCTTCTACAATACTAAATTGGTAAATCTATACAATCCAGAGCACTAGAAAGTATTAAGTATAGGCTTTAGTAATAATATAAATATTATAGTCTATAGAAAGTCTACTGAGTAGACCACTAGAGCCTTAAATATAGTCTATGGAAGGTATATTGCCTGGGCAAAGAGATATAGAGCTAGATTTGCCCCTAAGAAGTACTCTCTAATGTATTTTTTAAGAAATACTAGGAGGTTTAACCTTGGGAAATTACTAGTATTAAAAGGAACCAATATAACTATTTAACTATAAAAGAGTCTTAGAATTCTAGGTCTATTTCTAGATTCTAGGCTAAATTAGTTACAGTACTACAAAGCAATAGAAAGGAAACTAGCCACCTAAACCAATGCATTGGCTAGGTTAACTGGCTCTACCTGGGGTATTCCATTAGAGAAAGAAAGACTACTATATAAAACAGTAGTTCTACTAGCAATAACCTATGCCTCTATAGCCTGGTATATACCTACCCTGGATAGAAATTCCAAAGGATTAGCTAAAAAGCTAGAAACCTTCCAAAACAATACTCTAAGAATAGTTAGTAAAGGTTTTAGAGCTACTCCAATCTATATATTGGAGACAGGCACTGGAATTGCCCCCCTAAACCTAGTATTGGATACCTAGGTTACTCTTTATAGAAGGAAAACTGCAGGCTCTAGAATTAAGAACCTTATTAAAGAGAAATACCTTAGAATTTAGACAAAGCTTTAAAAACTAAAAAACCACCAACACTGGAACTAGCTTAATAGAAAGATTAGGTATCTAGAGAAAACTATAGAGAATTAGTAGAATCTCTGGCTAAAGAATAGATTAAGGCAAGAGAATAGATTCTCTAGTAAATCTTAAGCTAGAGAGACAATACTAGCTTTCTGGAGGAAGAAATAGAGTAGAATTACTAGGGACCTAGACCTTAGAATTTACTACTACTACCTAACTCTAGATTCTAGACCTCTAAACCTTTATAGAGGTCTCCAAAAGGCTTAATGCTCTCTAGCTATATAACTTAGAACTAGAAAGATTGGTTTAGCTATATTTCTCTTTAAACAAGGGGTTCCTAGCTATAATAGCCCTCTATACTCTTGTAGAAGAGGTTAAGAGACTCCAGTATATATTACTATATACTGTAAGAAATATACCCTAGAAAGGAAGGCCTTAAAGGCTTAAACAGGCTCTATAGACTTTAAAAGGCTCTTGGAAAGTACAAAGGGAATTAACTACCTAACTAGGTAGTGGCTCTAATAGAGAATTCTGCCATAGTTCTATTTAGCAAATTCTTTGTTCTATAGAATATAGAAGGCAGCCTACTTATTTATCTATATTGCTTTTATTCTTTTTATTGTACTATTTTCTTTTACTTTTACTTTACCTTTTCTATTTTTCTCTTTTCTATTTTTATTTTATTCTCTTTATTTATACTATACCTCTCTTTTCTTCTCTTTGTATAGCCAAAATAGGCAATAGTTTTCTTTTATTGTATACTAAAAGCTCTGTACTATCTACTCTCTTTATTGGTTTTATTTTGTTTGTTTTGTATAATCTGTTATATCTCTGTTAGTTATTTGGCTTTTGTTACTCTGTTTGTCTCTCTTTAAAGAACTGTCAATTCCTGACTGTACAGGAATACTGGGTAGGCTTGATGTTAAAAAAGCAAGCTCAATAAAGTATATATATACTAGTCTAGCAGTTCCCAATGGCCCCTAAGGCTCAGGGTGTATTAATTTATTATTATTATTATTACCCTAGTAACTAGTATTATTATATTAATAGATACTTAGTAATATTTTTTTTTTATTTTTCTTTCTTTTTTTCTTTTTATATACTTCTCTCCTTTAATTTATACTATTGGATTTCTTTACTAATATTTAATTCTATGTAAGAATTTAATTAAACTGCTTATTTTAAGACTAACCTAGTAATAAATTCTGGTATTAATTTCTATAGCTAGAGATAATTACTAACTTACTATACCTCTAGATATATTACTATATACTTTATATTAAAATACTGTTGTCTTAAAGTTATTAGGATAGCCCTAAATACTAAGTCTATGCCGCGGAATAAGTTATACAAGGCACCAAAGGGTGCAGGGTTAATAACAGAGTATTGGTTAGCTATTAGTAGATAGAATAGAGAAGTAACTACTTGGGTTACAAGATCTATAGAATACACCAAGGAGAATTATAAAAGAGAGTATTTCTATCTAAGTTATCCTTGTTACTCTATACCAAAGGGAACTTGTAAGTTAATTGTTTTCTCTAGAAAAGACAGAAATTACTAATTAATTTTTAGTTACTAAGTATAAAATTAAATTTTACCAGAAGATAACAGGACTTTTAATAAACTATTCTACTTTTATATATATTGTATATAAAATTATACAGAATATAGGTAATAACTTTTACTGGCAGGCAGAAGCATTGGACACCCTATAAATTACTGCCAAAGAAACTCTAGTAACTATATTTAAAGGTTAGTAATAATTTTTTATAATAATACTTGTACAAAATACTTTCCAGAAATTACTGCTAGAACAGCTCTTAGAGTCTGATTCTAGAAATTTTTCCCCCTTTTGTATACACCACTCCTTCCCCTTTTGTAAAGTTTTCTGCATTTTTCTTAAAAAGGCATTCAGTTTACTAGTTCTCTCTAAAAACTAGTGAAGTGTGGTAAGCTTGCAAGGCAATTCACCTTAGTTTACTACTTCTAAGCAAAAAGATAGTACAAACAGCCAGAATCCTTTCTCTAGCTAGTAAACCTAGTATTTCTAGCTAAAATGCCTACCCCATTGAACACAGGCAGCTTCCAAAGCTTAGGGGAGAGTCCCCAGAGAATTGGAGCAAAGCCAGTGAACCCAAAAGCTGGAAATTTAGTTCAAAAAAGAAAGAACCTTAGCCAGGCTATTGCAACTATACAAGAAGGAATTGACTTAGTTCTTCAAGACCTAGGCCCCAACCATAATGGGGTTACCAAGCTTTAAGCAGGATTAGGCCAATTTGGCCTGGAGGCTCTAAAAACAATATTAGAGCAACCTCCACCCCCCAACCACCCCAACCTCCAATCTCTACCCCCCAGAGCCTCCCTAGCTATGCTAGCATAGCAAAATCTGGAATCCCTCCAAAGGAGAAGCTTCCAACCCCCCAGCAGCTTAGAGAGCTAAAGATTAGAAGCCCAGCCCTAGCTAAACTTCTAGCTACTATTCCACATGCTACAGCCCTTGCAAAGATCAATAAAACTACCAAAAAGCATGGAATTGGACTTTTCTTAGGAGCTAGAAGACTAGCTAGCTCTGAGATTATTCTAGTGGCTGAGAATGCAGCTACCAAGGATAGAGCTGAAGCAAACAAGGTATGGCTTAATGCCTTTGGCAAGCAAGAGGAAAACAAGGTCTATACTAGAAGGTATATAGTTCTAGTGCATGGGGTACGCAAAGAGGCCTTTAAACAGGACCAGCAAGAAATTGGAAAAGCCAATATTCTAAAGTATAACCCTAATCTTGAAGGGTTTCTTAGGATTCAGCAATTCCACTGGAGAAGAGCTACTCTAAAGAATACTAAGAAGTCTGGCTCTATGCTTCTAGATCTCCAAACCCCTGAGCAAGCTAACTACCTAATTAACAATGGGCTAGTTATTAAGAATAAGCTTAAAACTGTAGAGCTATTTAACTCTACATGCCTAGTTTCTAGGTGCTATCACTGCCAGGGGTATGGCCACCAAGCTAGGTACTGTACTAAAGCCCCCAAATGTAGTTTCTACTCCAAAGAAGACCATAGATTTGAGCATTGCCCCCTAAAGGGAGACCTCTCAAGAGCTAGGTGCTCTAATTGCCAAGGAAAACACACCTCTGGAGATATACAATGCCCTAAACATAAGGTTGAAACAGAGAGAATAGCTTTAGCTAAAGAGAATAAGCCTAAATTCTTTGCTAGCAGGCAGGAAAACAAGCTCCCAATCCAATTAGGGGAACCAATACCTTTTGAAGCATCCCAGCTCCAATCTAGTAGCAAAAGGACTAGGTTGGAACCTTCCACCCAGGCTACTAGAAAGAGAGGAAGGCCTTTAGGTCTAGAGATTGCCCAGAGAACTGCTGCAAATTCCCATTCAAGAATAGAGACACTATTTCAGGCTGAATCCCAGAATCAGGCTGAATTAGCAAGTGAAATGGATACCACAGAGGAGAATCCAGAGGCAAGCCAGAATCCCTCCAATTCTCAATGAAGGTGGCTTAATATAACACTCACCTAAGAGATGACATTATGCATGGAATAGTAGGAGATCCACAGTTCTCTAGCTTCTACTTTATAGCTATACAGGAACCTTGGAAGAGTACTAGACTATTTCAAACTATAGGAAGGTCTAGTACTTAGTGGCTACCTCTATATCTAGATAAATTCTATACAAATGCCTGCTTCTTGTTAAATACCTCTCTATGCAAACCTGGAACCTGGTCAATAGATTTTCTATGTCCAAATATTGCAATTCTTACAATTTTGGAAGAAGGGAAAGAGATTAAAGTTATAAATATATACTCACCACCCCCAGAGTCCCATAGAACTATAGATAGGCTCTCCCCTATCTATAAGCTTCAAGAATTAGAACTAAATACAAGCTCTAATATTCTGCTGGGAGACTTTAATCTTCACCATTCTCTTTGGAATGCTATGGAATCCACTGAAACCCATGAAATGGCAAAAGATCTATTGGAAATTATAGCTAGTTTAGGCCTGGAGCTGCTTACCCCCTCTAAAATGCCTACATGGATCAGGCATCCTTCTAAAACAACTATTGATCTATCCTTTGGCTCTATAGATATAGTAGATAAGCTTATCTCTATATCTACCCCTGGGAATCTTCAGCATGGATCTGACCACATGCTTATAGCATTGGATTTTGACCTAGAAACAGTGCTAGACCAGCCAAATCAAAGCAGGTATAAATGGAAGGAGGCCAACCAAGAAGAGGTTTAAAATCTAGCCCAGGATATCTGGTTTCCAAACAGCCTAAATAGCAGGGAAGAGGTAGAGCAGTATGCCTTCTATTTACAGCAAAAAATCCTCAGTATTGCTGAGATTACTGTTCCAAAAACAAGAGAAAACTCCAAACCAAGCCAAAAAGCTACTCCCTGGTGGAATCAAGAGATTGCTAGTTTAATTTAGGAAGAGAGAAGCCTTAGGGCAAGGGCTGCCTACCTAGACCTAGTTAAACAAGCTGCCAAAGCCAAGAAAAAGGCCATTAAAGAGTCTAAAAGATTTTAATTTAGATAATTTACCTACAGGCTTAGAGAAGATAGAGCAGTTTTGTGGAAACTAGCAAGGTGGGGAAGACTAAGGAGCCACTTACCTATAGAGCTACCCTTAGTTCCCTCTTTAAAGACTAGCAATGGAGAGATAGCTACTATACACCAGCAGAAATCTCAGGAATTTGCAAACCAATTCTTCCCCTAACTTCCAGAGGCAGATTTAGAAGATATAGAGGAGGATATAAGCTTTCCAGCTGCTTTAGAGAACCTAGAGCCCCCTACAGAAAAAGAGATTGGCCAATTTATAAAGGCAACAGCCTCTTGGAAAGCCCCTGGCCTGGATAGTATTCCTAACGGATTTTTAAAAGCCTTAGGACCTTCCCTCTATAAACCAATGCAAATCCTTATAGAGGGATGCTGGAATTGGCAGTACTATCCAAAGATTTTTAAAACTGCTAAAACAGTGGTTTTAAGAAAACCTGGGAGGCTAGACTACTCTATAGCTAAGGCATGGAGGCCTGTAGCACTTCTAAATACCCTGGGAAAGGTTATAGAAGGAGTTACAGCTAGAAGGCTCTAGAATATAGCTAAGAAATATAGTCTTCTTCCTGCTACCCAATTTGGAGCTAGAAAAGGGCATTCAACCACCCATGCTTTGGATCTACTACTGGGTGCAATTAGAACTATATGCAGGGAAACCCATTGGAGAGAGGTGTAGCCTCTATTCTTTCTTTGGACTGACTGGAGCCTTTAACTATGTTATTCCAGACAGGCTAGTCTATATTCTAAAGAAAAAGGTATTCTAGAGTCTCTAGTAGGTTAGGTTAGAAGCTTTATACAGGATAGAGCCTCTATTCTTTGGTTTAAAATAAGGCTTCTAAAACCTTTAATATCTATGCTGGAACTCCTCAGGGGTCTTGTATGTCTGCAATTCTATTTCTCTTCTATAATGCTGAATTGGTGGATCTATGCAATCCAGAGCACCAGAAGGTATTAAGTATAGGCTTTAGTAATAATATAAACATTATAGCCTATGGAAAGTCCACTAAGCAACTACTAGGGCCCTAAATAGAGTCCATGGAAGGTGTATTGCCTGGGCAAAGAGGTATAGGGCTAGGTTTGCCCCTGAGAAGTACTCTCTAATGTATTTTTCAAGAAACTAGAAGGTTTAACCTTGGAAAACCACTAGTTTTGGAGGGAACCAATATAACTATTTAACCACAAGAGAGTCTTAGAATTCTGGGTCTATTTCTAGATTCTAGGTTAAATTGGTCACAGCATTACAAAGCAATAGAGAGGAAATTAGCCACCCAAACCAATGCATTGGCTAGGTTAACTGGCTCTACCTGGGGTATTCCATTGGAGGAAGGTAGACTACTATATAAAACAGTGGTTCTACCAGCAATTACCTATGCCTCTATAGCCTGGCATACACCTACTCTGGATGGAAATTCCAAAGGATTGGCTAAGAAGCTAGAGACCTTTTAAAATAATACTCTAAGGATAGTTAGTGGAGGTTTTAGGGCTACTCCAATCCATGCATTGGAAACAGGCACTGGAATTGCCCCCCTAAACCTAGTTTTGGATGCCCAGGTTGCTCTATATAGAAGGAAAACAGCAAGCTCTAGGATTGAAAACCTTATTAAAGAGAAATGCCTTAGAATTCAGACAAAGCTTCAAGAACCAAAGAACCACCAATGCTGGAACCAGCTTAATAAAAAGATTAGGCATCCAGAGGAAACTCTAGAGAATTGGTGGAATCTCTGGCTAAGGAATGGATTAAGGCAAGAGAATAGGTCCTCTAGCAAATCTTAGGCTAAAGAGGCAATACTAGCTTTCTGGAGAAAGAAATGGAGTGGAGTTACTAGGGAACTAGACCTTAGAATTAACCACTACCACCTAACTCCAGATTCTAGACCTCTAAACCTTTATAGAGGTCTCCAAAAAGCTTAGTGCTCTCTAGCTATATAGCTTAGAACTAGAAAGATTGGTCTAGCTGCTTTTCTCTATAAACAAGGGGTTCCTAGCTATAATAGCCCTCTATACTCTTGTGGAAGAGGTTAAGAAACTCCAGTCTATGTTACTATATACTGTGAGAAGTATACCCTAGAAAGGGAGGCCTTAAAGGCTCAATCAGGCTCTATTGACTTTAAAAGGCTCTTGGGAAGTGCAAAGGGAATTAACCACCTAACTAGGTGGTGGCTCCAACAGAGAATCCTGCCACAGTTCTATTTAGTAAATTCTTTGTTCTATAGAATATAGAAGGCAGCCTGCTTGCTTGTATTGCTGTTATTCTCCTTATTGTACTATTTTCTTCTACTTTTACTTTATTCTTTCTATTTCTCTATCTCTCTCTCTTCTTTTCTATGTTATTCTATATATTTCTACTATACCTCTCTTTTCTTTTCTTTGTATAGCCAAAATAGGCAATAGTTTTCCTTTATTATATACTAAAAGCCCTGTACTATCTACTCTCTTTATTGGTTTTTCCTTTATTTTGTTTGTTTTGTATAACCTTTGTGTTCTTGCAAGTTATTTTGTTTATTGTTGCTCTATTTGTTTTATTTTAAAGAACTGTCAATTCCTAACTGTACAGGAATACTGGGTAGGCTTGATGCTGAGAAAGCAGGCTCAATAAAGCATGTATATACTAGTCTAGCAGCTCCCAATGGCCCTTAAGGCTCAGGGTGTATTAATTTATTATTATTATATTATTATTATTACTTTCCAGAATTTATCTAACACACACCGGAATCCGAACTCAGTCAATTCTTGGAATTTTACGTTAAAAATAGGTTCAATCGAAAGCCTGTCTCTTACAAAGGCTACCATCCAAATTTCAGGCCAATCGGCCCTGTATTGGGGGTGCTGTTGATAAAAAGGTGATTTCACCGATCCATTAACAGAAGAGGGACATTTCCCTCCACCACACCACCAATATTAGTCCAAATCTTCTGGAAATTGGATACAGCGTACACCTATACTAGCCGAACAATATATCCAAATTTCAAGACTGTGCGACCGATATTGCCTTCACAATTCGTGAATGAAAAATTTTCACCCTAAACCAGCATTTCTGGTGTTCCCAGACATTCACGCCAAGTACCTTTTCGGCGCTACACACTACAAACGCCACGCAAACTGCAGGAGCGGTACCCCCCTTTTATTGCTCTAGCAACCAACCTTTCTACCAACCTCTCTATTAATCTTTTCTACTTTCCTTACTATACCCAAAAGGCTTTACTACAGTTTGTATTGGCCTTAGTCCTGTTCCCGCGATCACAGGCTTAAACAAGACTGCTTAGTTTAATAGTTCTCTGCAAAAACTATTACTTAGTTTGGATATTTTGGGTCTATAAAATAGAATGCCCCACCTTTTACTAGTTTTAACTTACTAAAACTAGTCTAGTTCTACTAGTAGACCTGGTTTAGCCCAGTATTAGTTAAGAACTAGCTTTATTCCTTAGGGAGACCTTTTTCTTTGTTTAGTCCTTTCTTGCTGGCTTTAGTTCTAGAACTTTAGCTAGATTAAGGTTTTTCTCTGCTTTTCTAGACTAAAAACAGAGGTGTTAGCACTACCCCTTTTTCTTTAACTACTATTTTACTTTTACTAGTTATACACCTATTTCTATCTCTACTAGTGCCTTGGTGGTATAGCCACTGGTACAGTAGCTTTAGATTTAGATATTTCTAGTTGGTTTTTGAAGTTTTCCCTCCAAAGAAGCTTCTGGGATTGGTAATTCCCCTCCAAAATAAATTACTGCTAGAACAGCTTATAGAGCTTGATTCTAGAAATCTTTTTCCCCCTTTTGTATACACTACCCCCCCTCCTTTTTGTAAAGTTTTCTACCTTTTGCTTAAAAAGGTATTTAGTTTACTAGTTCTCTCTAAAAACTAGTGAAGTGTGGTGAGCTTGCAAGGCAATACACCTTAGTTTACTACTTCTAAGCAAAAAGTTAGTACTACTGCAGCCAGAATCCTTTCCCTAGCTAGTAAACCTAGTACTTCTAGCTAAAATGCCTACTCTATTGAACACAGGCAGCTTTCAAAGCTTAGGGGAGAGTCCCCAGAGAATTGGAGCAAAGCCAGTGAACCCAAAAGCTGGAAATTTAGCTTAAAAAAGAAAGAACCTTAGTCAAGCTATTACAACTATGCAAGAAGGAATTGACTTAGTTCTTCAAGATCTAGGCCCCAACCATAATGGGGTTACCAAGCTTCAAGCAGGATTAGGCCAATTTGGCCTGGAGGCTCTAAAAACAATATTAGAGCAACCTCCACCCCCCCAACCACCCCAACCACCAATACCTGCCCCCCAGAGCCTCCCTAGCTATGCTAGTATAGCTAAGAATGGAATTCCACCAAAGGAAAAGCAGCCTACCCCCCAGCAGCTTTGAGAGCTAAAAGTTAGAAGTCCTGCCCTGGCTGAACTTCTAGCTACTATTCCACATGCAACAGCCCTTGCAAAGATCAATGAAACCACTAAAAAGCATGGAATTGGACTTTTCTTAGGGGCTAGGAGACTAGCTAGCTCTGAGATTATTCTAGTGGCTGAGAATGCAGCTACTAAGGATAGGGCTGAAGCAAATAAGGTATGGCTTAATACCTTTGGCAAGCAAGAAGAAAACAAGGTCTATACTAGAAGATATACAGTTCTAGTACATGGAGTGCGCAAAGAAGCCTTTAAACAGGACCAACAAGAAATTGGAAAAGCCAATATTCTAAAGTATAACCCTAATCTTGAAGGGTTTCTTAGAATCCAGCAATTTCACTGGAGAAGAGCCACTCTAAAGAATACTAAAAAGTCTGGCTCTATGCTCCTAGATCTCTAAACCCCTGAGCAGGCTAACCACCTAATTAACAATGGGCTGGTTATTGAGAATAAGCTTAAAACTGTAGAGCTATTTGACTCTACATGCCTAGTTTCTAGGTGCTATAAATGCCAGGGGTATGGCCACCAAGCTAGATACTGTACTAAGGCCTCCAAATGTGGTTTCTGCTCTAAGGGAGACTATAAATTTGAACATTGCCCCCTAAAAGGGGATCTCTCTAGGGCTAGGTGCTCTAACTGCCAAGGAAAATATACTTCTGGAGACATGCAATGCCCTAAGCACAAGGTAGAAACAGAGAGAATAGCCCTGGCTAAAGAGAATAAGCCCAAATTCTTTGCTAGTAGGCAGGAGAATAAGGTTCCAATTTAATTAGGAGAGCCAACCCCTTTTGAAGCATCCTAGCTCCAGCCTAGCAAAAGAACTAGGTTAGAACCTTCTACCCAAACTACTAGGAAGAGGGGAAGGCCTTCAGGCCTAGAAATTGCCCAGAGAACTGCTGCAAATTCCTATTTAAGAATAGAGACACTATTTCAGACTGAATCTTAGAATCAGCCTGAATTAGCAAGTGAAATGGATACTATAGAAGAAAATCCAGAGGCAAGCCAGAATCCTGCTAATTCTTAATGAGGGTAGCTCAATATAACACCTACCTAAGCAAGGATATTATGCTTGGAATAATAGGGGATCCACAGCTATTTAACTTCCAATTTATAGCTATTCAGGAACCTTGGAAGGATACTAGACTATTTCAGACTATAGGAAGGTCTAGTACCCAGTGGTTACCCCTATATCTAGATAAATTCTATACAAATGCCTGCTTTCTACTAAATACCTCTCTATGCAAGCCTGGAACCTGGTTAGTGGACTTTCCATGTCCAAACATTGCAATTCTTACAATTTTGGAAGAAGAAAAAGAGATTAAGGTTATAAATATATATTCACCACCCCCAGGAGCACACAGTACTATAGATAGGCTATCCCCTATCTATAAGCTTCAAGAATTGGAACTAAATACTAGCTCTAATATTCTGCTGGGAGACTTTAATCTTCACCATTCTCTTTGGAATGCTATGGAATCCACTGAAACCCACGAAATGGCAAAGGATCTATTGGAAATTATAGCTAGTCTAGGCCTAGAGCTACTCACCCCCTCTAAAATGCCTACATGGATTAGGCACCCTTCTAAGACAACCATTGATCTTTCTTTTGGCTCTATAGATATAGCAAACAAGCTTATTTCTATATCTACCCCTGGAAATCTTCAACATGGGTCTGACTACATGCTTATAGCATTGGATTTTGACCTAGAAATAGTGCTAGACCAGCCAAATCAAAGAAGGTATAAATGGAAGGATGCCAATCAAGAAGAAGTCCAAAATCTAGCCCAAAATATCTAGTTTCCAAATAGCCTAAATAACAGGGAAGAGGTAGAGCAGTATGCCTTCTATTTACAGTAATAAATCCTTAGTATTGCTGAGATTACTGTTCTAAAAACAAGAGAAAACTCTAAACCAAGCCAAAAAGCTGCTCCCTGGTGGAATTAAGAGATTGATGGTCTAATTTAGGAGGAGAGAAGTCTTAGAGCAAGGGCTGCCTATCTAGACCTAATTAAACAAGCTGCTAAAGCCAAGAAAAAAGCTATTAAAGAGTCTAAAAGATTCTAATTTAGATAATTTACCCACAGGCTTAGGGAAGATAGAACAGTTTTGTGGAAACTAGCAAGGTGGGGAAGGTTAAGAAGCCACTTACCTATAGAACTACCCTTAGTTCCCTCCCTAAAAGCCAATAATGGAGGTTTAGCCACTATACACCAGCAAAAATCTTAAGAATTTGCAACTTAATTCTTTCCCCAGCTTCCAGAGGCAGACTTAGAAGATATAGAGGAGGATACTAGCTTTCCAGCTACTCTAGAAGACCTAGAGCCTCCTACAGAGAAAGAGATTGGCTAATTTATAAAGATAACAGCCTCCTGGAAAGCCCCTGGCCTGGATAGTATTTCTAATGGATTTTTAAAAGCCTTAGGACCTTCCCTCTATAAACCAATGCAAATCCTTATAGAGGGATGTTGGAATTGGCAATACTATCCAAAGATTTTTAAAACTACTAAAACAGTAGTTTTAAGAAAGCCTGGAAGACTAGACTACTCTATTGCCAAAGCATAGAGGCCTGTAGCACTTCTAAATACTCTGGGAAAGGTTATAGAAGGGGTTACAGCTAGAAGGCTCTAGAATATAGCTAAGAAGTATAGTCTTCTTCCTGCCACCCAATTTGGAGCTAGAAAAGGCCATTCAACTATCCATGCTTTAGATTTACTACTGGGTGCAATTAGAACTGTATGGCAGGGAAACCCATTGGAGAGAGGTATAGCCTCTATTCTTTCCCTGGATATAACTGGAGCCTTTGACTATGTTATTCCAGAAAGGCTGGTCTATATTCTAAAGAAAAAGGGTATTCTAGAATCTCTAGTAGGCTGGGTTAAAAGCTTTATGCAGGATAGAGCCTCTATTCTCTGGTTTGAAAATAAACCTTCTATGATATTTAATATTTCTGCTGGAACCCCCCAAGGATCTTGTATGTCTGCAATTCTATTTCTCTTCTACAATGCTGAATTGGTGGATCTATGCAATCCAGAGCACCAGAAAGTATTAAGTATAGGCTTCAGTGATAATATAAATATTATAGCCTATGGAAAATCCACTGAGCAGACTACAAGAGCCTTAAATAGAGTCCATGGGAGGTATATTGCCTGGGCAAAGAGATATGGAGCTAGGTTTGCCCCTGAAAAGTACTCTCTAATGTATTTTTCAAGAAATACTAGAAGGTTTAACCTTGGAAAACCACTAGTTTTAGAGGGAACCAATATAACTATTTAACTACAAGAGAGTCTTAGAATTCTTGGTCTATTTCTAGATTCTAGGTTAAATTGGTCACAGCATTACAAAGCAATAGAGAGGAAATTGGCTACCTAATCCAATGTACTAGCTAGGTTAACTGGCTCTACCTGGGGTATTCCATTGGAGGAAGGAAGACTACTATATAAAATAGTAGTTCTACCAGCAATAACCTATGCCTCTATAGCCTGGCATACACCTACCCTGGATGGAAATTCCAAAGGATTAGCTAAAAAGCTAGAAACCTTCCAAAACAATGCTCTAAGGATAGTTAGTGGAGGTTTTAGAGCTACTCCAATCTTATGTATTGGAAACAGGCACTGGAATTGCCCCTCTAAACCTAGTTTTAGATGCCCAGGTTGCTCTATATAGAAGGAAAACAGCAGGCTCAAGGATTGAAAACCTTATTAAAGAGAAATACCTTACAATTTAGACAAAGCTTCAAGAACCAAGAAACCACCAGAACTGGAACCAGCTTAATAGAAAGATTAGGCATCTAGAAGAGACTACAGAGAATTGGTGGATTTCTTGGTTAGGTAAAGGTTTAAACCAGAGCAATAAGTCCTCTAGTAAGACACAGGCTAGAGAGGCAATACTAGCTCTCTGGAGAAAGAAATAGAGTGGAATTACTAGGGAACTAAACCTTAGAATTAACTACTACCACCTAACTCCAGACTCTAGACCTCTAGACCTTTATAGGGGTCTCTAGAAGGCTTAATACTCTCTAGCTATATAGCTTAGAACTAGAAAGATTGGTCTAGCTACTTTTCTCTATAAACAAGGGGTTCCTGGCTATAATAGCCCTCTATGCTCTTGTGGAAGAGGTTAAGAGACTCCAGTATATATTACTATATACTGTGAGAAATACCCTAGAAAGGGAGGCCTTAAAGGCTCAAACAGGCTCTATAGACTTAAAAAGGCTCTTGGGAAGTGTAAAGGGAATTAACTACCTAACTAGGTGGTGGCTCCAACAGAGAATTCTGCCACAGTTCTATTTAGTAAATTCTTTGTTCTATAGAATAGAAGGCAGCCTGCTTGCTTGTATTACTTTTATTCTCTTTATTATACTATTTTCTTTTGCTTTTACTTTTACTTTATCTCTCTATTTCTCTATCTCTCTCTTTTCTATTTTATTCTATATATTTCTACTATACCTCTCTTTTCTTTTCTTTTCTTTGTATAGCCAAAATAGGCAATAGTTTTCCTTTATTGTATACTAAAAGCCCTGTACTATCTACTCTCTTTACTGGTTTTATTTTATTTTGTTTGTTTTATATAACCTTTTGTATCTTTTTTTGTTATTTGGCTTTTGTTGCTCTATTTGTCTTGTTTTGAAGAACTGTTAATTCCTGACTGCACAGGAATACTGGGTAGGCTTGATGTTGAGAAAGCAGGCTCAATAATGCATGTATATACTAGTCTAGCAGTTCCTAATGGCCCTTAAGGCTCAGGGTGTATTAATTTATTTATTTATTTATATTTATTACTTTCCAGAAATATTTTTAATCTATTATTAGCTAGTTTATTGGGGACTGTCTATAGTAGTTATATTTAACTTTAAGTTTAGGATATTTGGTACTTCCTAAAAATACTTAAGGCTATAGACTATATATATATATATAGTATGTATAATAAAGCTACCAAGTATAAGACTAAACAAGATATTAAGAAGTATTAAAAAAAATAAATAAAAGTAGCCCTTACTTATATAGCTTAAAGAATATTAAACTAGAAGTATATAGAAAACAGTATAGAGAGTAACCTAATAGAACAGAAAAGTTTAGGTAGTACCAAGGAAAATAAAGTACTAGCTAGGGTATTATATAAGGAAACTAATGTACTAGCAGGGGCCCCTATAAAGAAACCTAAGGTATTAGCTAGGGCCCTAGTAAAGAAATCTAAGGTACTGGCTAGGGGTTTACCTAAGGGCCCTAAGGCCCTAGCTAGGCCTCCCCCTAAGTAGATAACTGGGGGTATTAATTCCAAGCCTATATACCTAATTACACTAGGAAGCTCTGTAGTTTAAGTAAAAGGGGCTTTAGCTAATAGTTTTATTGCTATATAAAGGTATATAGGTAGTATAGTATTGGTGGTTTAGTAATATATATTTTGTACTGGTAGTTTTTAAATAAAATAGTAACAATATTTAGTAATAGAATAATTCTTAAATTTTCTAAATTTTCTCTTTTGGTATCCTTAGCAGAAAATTACTAAGTACTTATATCTTAATAATATATTTTTTATTACTAATATAAATATACAATATTGCATTGCATTACATTATATTGTATACAATATAGCAGCAATAGATAAAAAGCTTATTGCATTGCATTGTATATAATAGCTATGCAATGCAATAAGTTTTTTTAATTTTAACTGCAACAGCAATGTATCTGGTACTTACTGGTGCAATGCAATGCAATATACAATAAAAAATACTGGGACCTATATTGTATTACATTGCATCGCATTGCACCGGCAGCCCTAGATATAGATAGAAGATATAGCTAATATATTTATACTATATATCTTCTAGTATTATAGATTCCCCTCCAGCATTGTCTTAAACCATGGAATGCAGTTTATAAGTTAAATATAGAAAAAAATATACTACCTATTATAGATAAAATAACTACTCTTAATAGCCCACCACCCTAAGATAGACAGCACTACTAAAAGGGCTAACCAAGTAATTAAAATATATATTTAGAAGTATATAAGTTATATATAGAATAATTAGGCCAGGCTACTATCTATAGCTAAGCTTACTATTAATAACTAAAATATAACCTCTACTAGAGTTAGTTCTTTCTTTTTTATCTATAGTTATTACCTTGATTTAGTCCCCTTACAGGAAGTCCAACAAGCAGAAGATATATAGAGCCTAATTTAGAAGGGCCAGGCAGTGGTTTAGAAACTTACTAATGCAGTAGAATAGATACAGAGTACTATAGCTACTGTACAGCAGGAGCAAGAGAAATATACTAACTATATATACTAGTCTACCTACTATTTTAAAGTTAGTAACTAGGTCTAGCTTTTCTATAAAAATATTTATACTAATTAGCCTAGCAAGAAGCTTAATTAGAAGAATAGCCAGTATATAGTTTTTAAGGTTCCTGGGCTATATATATACTACCTAGATATACTGCCTGGTATCTATAATGTCTATCCTGCTAATTACCTATACTCTGCTGCAATAAACCCCTTCCCCTTGCAGCAACAAACCAATTATTAACCTAGTACAGTTATTGGCAAAGGCAATAATAAGAAATATAAAGTTAACAAAATTATAGTCTACTACTATAACTATTAAAAGCACTGCAAAGAGGTCTAAGTTTATTAGATAGGTTAGCACTGCCTTATATAGAAGCCCCGCGGGGAATTTAAGGATACTATTGCCCTGGATATCTATAAGGTCTATTGCTATAAGGAGGGGGGTATTATAAAAGATTAAACCTCTATAGAGCTTCTTAGCAGAGCTAGTAAAGCTGCTGGCACCAATATTGGTAAGGGAGGCTTAATGCCACCAATATTGGTAAGGAAGGCCTAATGCCACCAATATTAATAAAGGAGGCTTGGTGCCACCAATATTGGCAAGGGAGGCCTGATGCCACCAATATTAGTAAGGGAGGCTTGGTGCCACCAAGTTTGGTAAGAAGCATGTAACCCACCAATATTGGTAAAGGAGGCTTGGTGCCACCAATATTAGTAAGGGAGGCTTGGTGCCACTAAGTTTAGTACAGGGTATAGATATTCTTTTCTCTATATAGAAATTCCTTTTTCTTAAGTACTATATTTCTCTATTATTCCTTCTCTTCTTTAAGTATTCCTCTTTGTATATAGAATCCCCTACCTCTAGTCTTAGAATAGAATTGGACCCTTACAGTAGCCTTGGGGAATTAGCTTATTTAGAAGCTTGTATATATATTGACTTTAACTAAAGCACTAAATTATAACCTTATTAATAGAGATATTAGAACCAGGGTTATAATATTTATAGCAAGCCTTACTAAATATAGAAGCTAGAGGCTCTACTTTATACCACCAGTCTTTATTTAAAGCACTTAGTCACTGGGCCTTGGAGGGATTTAAAATATAAATATAATGCTTAATTTACTTAAATTGGTAGTAGAGTATATAGAACTGTACTAAATAAATTGGACCTCTCTCTAAGTCCTTTTGCCAGTAATAATTAGTCTGACTGGATTTATAAACACCTATATAGATAATAATACCTAAAAAGATATATATCTCTGCTAAATTAGTAGGCTTCTATAGTTGTTGCTGAATTACAGTCTCTGGCTCCTTATCTAATTCCTCCAGCACCTCTATAGGTATTGGATCCAATATTTTAGGCACCTTAGCTTTAGTATCTTAATCTCTATCTTGTTGCTTAAGCTTTGCATATAAATTGGTTAAATCAATAATATTTATAATAGATTCCTTTAAAATAAACAACAAGAATAGGTTAAATAGACTTAAAATATTAATATCCAAAGGAATTTAAAGTATAGGTTAGTGCTTAATAGAATAAATTGGCTTAAAATTTACTATAATAGTTTCTAGAGAGGGTAGGGGTGCCACTGCAATGTGATGCGATATTGTATATTGTATTAGCAATGTAATATACTATATATTGCATTGCTATTGCATGTATATTTACCAGAGCTTATTGCTATTGCATCTGCAGGTAGGGTTTAATATTGCTATTGCATTACATTATAGCAATGCAATGCAATAGCCTGCTTCTTATATTATTATTGTATTGCAGTAACATAATGCAATGCAATGCAATATTACAAGGTATATTAGTAATATAGCCTGGAATACAAAGAAGCAAAATTTTGGTAATTTAAAAATTAGGTTATTACTAAAAACTATTACCTTATATTTAGCTATAGTTATATATAAAATTTTATAGAAATTTATACTATTTTAATAGAAGCAAAAAATATTTATATTGTTTTATAGAATATTCTAAACTATAAACCTATTAAAAAACAAAGCAAAATACTACTGTTAATATACTCTCTAAAATTTATTTATTATTTGCAGGAGTCTCTAAATTAATCTACTTACTAGTTTTATTATCTTTATTAAATAGTATATTCTCTTCCTTATCTTTTAAAGGCTAATACTTATTGTTATCTTTATTATCCTTATGTTTTGTTACTAGCTAGTTAATACTATTAATTATTTTCTGCTGTACTGCTACTATCTTCTATAAATATTGCAATATTAACTCTGTAGTTTTTAGCTTCTTCCTTGCCTTCTCTATTTTATATTTAACTAGAGCTATATATACTAACTAGTAGTATATTAAGCTAACTTTCTGTACAAAAAGACAAGACAATACTATATCCTTAACTTATACTATAGCCTGTTTTCTATAGTACCGGTAGATATTTAACTCTATAGAGACTATTAGAAAAACAGTACTTAGGGATTCTTTTCTAAATTATTACCTAGAATTATTATCTACCTTTAAAAAGTATAATAAGTATCTTCTCTGCAGTAACCTAGAGAGCACTAATTATACTTTATTACTACTAAAGTTTCTTCTTTAAATACTTATTTAAGATTTTATAAACAATGCTTGTAAATATAGTCTAGGGAAGAAAAGTTTTTTATATTAACTATAAAAATTAAATCTCTTTTATTATTGCTATAAAGATATTAGCTAGAATTTTTTCTATCTAGAAATAGAGTATACCTTCTCCTGGCTTTAACTTCTCCTTAACAGAATATAGAGTTATCTACTTAAATATAGCCTCTATATTCTCTAGGGACTTAAGCAAAAATCTATAAAGTTATTCTATTTATTTTACTTCCTTAATATTATAGTCTTCTCCAGTATAAGTTAGGACCTTTTAAGGAAGAGTTAGGTTTTACTAAAGCTAGAAATTAAAGGACACTATATCTATTAGTAAAAAAAAACTAATTAGCTCCTTATCTAAAATAAACTAGAACTATTACTAGAAATTATTACCTCTTAATAGTATTCTTGCATTATAAAAAGACTTAAAATTTAGTGTAGAGAATTAAAATCTATATATACTTTGTTTAAAAAGCTAGAGAGAATGGAAGACAGCAGAAGAATATAGAAGATAAAAGAATATAAATAGAAAATTAAAGAAGAGATATTTAGGAAAAAGGAAACAACAAACAATATTATAAAGAATTATTATAATAATAATATATTACTATAACAATGTTATTGCTATAATATTCTGTTAACAAAAATAAATTATATATAATTTCTACTATAATTTTTCTTTTCTTTAAACCTTTTCTAAACTATTAAGTCTATTCTCTATTGCTCTGCTGGGTTCTGTATTTTGTCTTCTATTCTGTTTATCCTCCTTGTTAGATTACTATTTACAATGCCTTAAAAGACCTCTATTCTCTCTAAGTATTCTAAGACTATCTAAGCCAAAGAACAATATAATAGGCTAGAAGGAGATTAACTTACTGTTAAAAAAGCTATAAATATTAATTATAAGGTAAGATATATATATCTTTAGAAGCTGCACCTAACAACCAAGTAGTGCATTAGTAATAATACTTGGTAATAGAATATTTAGCAATTCTAATATACTAACAGAAAAAACAGTACCCCTAATAAGTAAACTATTTTAGAATATATAGCTATTAAAGAACTTATAGAAAAGTAATTTTGCCAATATATATTTTAAAAATACTATAATTAGTATCTATAACTAGAGCAAGCAGAGACTAAGCTTTACAAAGTATACCTTGTAAAGATAGAAGCTAAGGAGACAATGCCTTTAAATACCCCTAAATATACTGCCAGTCAAGAGCTTAAAGAGAATCCATTATCTAAGAAAAAGAAAGTATATAGTCTTAAGTTTTATTAATAATTATAGACTAAAAGCTAACTAATGCTTCTAGTCTAAGAATAACCTTGCTACTCTATTATATCTTTAACAGCAGTATATAGCTGTATTACTCTCCTGCCTTAAAAATAAAGCACTGCAGAATAGCTATTAATTTTTAAAAGCAGTAGAACTTTAGAAAGAAAAGATAACTAGAGAGCTTTAGTATTTTTATAATAAGTTTAATTAAACTTAAATACCAAGGCTACTATTGCCTCTACCTTATAAATATATACCAAGTAATAAGGAAGCTATTGTTGTTAATAATATAGATAATATAGAGGTTATTAAGGATTCTTTAGAGGGTAAGATATTTAATACCAGTAATAGTTAGATTAACTGTAATTGTTAAATAAAGTAATAATAAGCCTTGCTGCCTTATAGAATAGAATATAGAATAATAAAAAAGTAACAGAATTAGAATAGTACAGTAAAAAGTTTAAAACCCCTAACTAAAATTCTATAATTATTAGTAAGGAAGAATATAAACTAAAAAGTTACTAAATTCTATAATATTTTAATACACTAATAAGTAGCTAAGAACCTAGGTTATACTTAAAATAGTGGCTCTTTACTTTTTAGATTTCTATTTTTATTAGCCTCTTTCTAGATAAATTTCTACTTTTCTTTTTTAAGTCTATTGCAAGAATACCCAGGAATTATTATACTACTCTATATAAAAGTAGCCAATATATTATATTACAAGGCTACCTTTGGTAAGACTTCCAATAATTAAGTCCTAACTTATACTTAAAGATTGTATACCTAGTTTATTAAATAATTTTTACTATATTTTTATTCTTCTGTTCTGTTGCTAGACTTTTTATATAGTACAGTAAAAAGCATTAGCTAGCCTTAAATTATATCTCTAGAGATATATAGAGCATTGCTTAGTATATAAGTAATTAGAAAACCTGCAGTTTAAAGTTCTTAAGTAGATTATTACCTAGAATTATTACCTATATTTAAAATATATAACAAGTATTTTATCTATAGCTACCTAGAGAGTACTAATTATACTTTCTTTCTAGTAGAGTTTCTCTTTTAGATACTGGTTTAAAATTTTATAAACAATGCTGGTAAATACAGTCTAGGGAAGAAGAGTTCCTTATATTAACTATAAAAATTAAATCTCTTTTAGTATAGTAGTAAAGGTATTAGCTAGAATTTTTTTTGTCTAGAAATAGAGTATACCTTCTCCTGGCTTTAACTTCTCCTTAATAGAATGCAGAGATATCTAGTTAAATATAGCCTCTATATTCTCTAGGGACTTAAGCAAAAACCTATAAAGTTATTCTATTTATTCTACCTTCTTAATATTATAGTCTTCTCTAGTATAAGTAAGGATCTTTTAAGGAAGAGTTAGGTTCTACTAAAGCTAGAAATTAGAGGGTGCTATATCTATTAGTAGAAAGAAACCAATTAGCTCCTTATTTAAAATAAGCTAGAATTATTACCAGAAATTATTACTACTAAATAATATACCTATATCTATATATACCTTCTATATATAACCTAGGGGTGGACTTATATTGTTCTTAAAGGAGATAACAGAAGCAAGTAGAAGAGAGAAGAAGAGAGAAGAAAAGTAAAGAAGAGACAAGGGAAAGAGTTAGTAAAAAAGAAAAATCTAAACTAAAGAGTAGAAATAAACAATAAGTTAAGTATACTATTCTAACAGTAGTATTTATACTATATTTATCTAGATAAATATATATATATATATATACTAAATAAATAAATAAATAAATAAATTAATACACCCTGAGCCTTAAGGGCCATTGGGAACTGCTAGACTAGTATATACATGCATTATTGAGCCTGCTTTCTCAACATCAAGCCTACCCAGTATTCCTGTGCAGTCAGGAATTGACAGTTCTTCAAAACAAGACAAATAGAGCAACAAAAGCCAAATAACAAAAAGAGATACAAAAGGTTATACAAAACAAACAAAATAAAATAAAACCAGTAAAGAGAGTAGATAGTACAGGGCTTTTAGTATACAATAAAGGAAAACTATTGCCTATTTTGGCTATACAAAGAAAAGAAAAGAAAAGAGAGGTATAGTAGAAATATATAGAATAAAATAGAAAAGAGAGAGATAGAGAAATAGAGAGATAAAGTAAAAGTAAAAGCAAAAGAAAATAGTATAATAAAGAGAATAAAAGTAATACAAGCAAGCAGGCTGCCTTCTATATTCTATAGAACAAAGAATTTGCTAAATAGAACTGTGGCAGAATTCTCTGTTGGAGCCACTACCTAGTTAGGTAGTTAATTCCCTTTGCACTTCCCAAGAGCCTTTTCAAGTCTATAGAGCCTGTTTGAGCCTTTAAGGCCTCCCTTTCTAGGGTATATTTCTCACAGTATATAGTAATATGTACTGGAGTCTCTTGACCTCTTCTACAAGAGCATAGAGGGCTATTATAGCCAGGAACCCCTTGTTTATAGAGAAAAGCAGCTAGACCAATCTTTCTAGTTCTAAGCTGTATAGCTAGAGAGCATTGAGCCTTCTGGAGACCCCTATAAAGGTCTAGAGGTCTAGAGTCTAGAGTTAGGTGGTAGTGGTTAATTCTAAGGTTTAGTTCCCTAGTAATTCCACTCTATTTCTTTCTCCAGAGAGCTAGTATTGCCTCTCTAGCCTGTGTTTTACTAGAGGACTTATTGCTCTGGTTTAAACCTTTGCCTAACCAAGAAATCCACCAATTCTCTGTAGTCTCTTCTGGATGCCTAATCTTTCTATTAAGCTGGTTCCAGTTCTGGTGGTTTCTTGGTTCTTGAAGCTTTGTCTAAATTGTAAGGCATTTCTCTTTAATAAGGTTTTCAATCCTTGAGCCTGCTGTTTTCCTTCTATATAGAGCAACCTAGGCATCTAAAACTAGGTTTAGAGGGGCAATTCCAGTGCCTGTTTCCAATGCATGGATTGGAGTAGCTCTAAAACCTCCACTAACTATCCTTAGAGCATTGTTTTGGAAGGTTTCTAGCTTTTTAGCTAATCCTTTGGAATTTCCATCCAGGGTAGGTGTATGCCAGGCTATAGAGGCATAGGTTATTGCTGGTAGAACTACTGTTTTATATAGTAGTCTTCCTTCCTCCAATGGAATACCCCAGGTAGAGCCAGTTAACCTAGCTAGTGCATTGGATTGGGTAGCCAATTTCCTCTCTATTGCTTTGTAATGCTGTGACCAATTTAACCTAGAATCTAGAAATAGACCAAGAATTCTAAGACTCTCTTGTGGTTGAATAGTTATATTGGTTCCCTCTAAAACTAGTGGTTTTCCAAGGTTAAACCTTCTAGTATTTCTTGAAAAATGCATTAGAGAGTACTTTTCAGGGGCAAACCTAGCTCCATGTCTCTTTGCCCAGGCAATACACCTCCCATGGACTCTATTTAAGGCTCTTGTAGTCTGCTTAGTGGATTTTCCATAGGCTATAATATTTATATCATTACTGAAGCCTATACTTAATACTTTCTGGTGCTCTGGATTGCATAGATCCACCAATTCAGCATTGTAGAAGAGAAATAGAATTGTAGACATACAAGATCCTTGGGGGGTTCCAGCAGAAATATTAAATATTATGGAAGGTTTATTTTTAAACCAGAGAATAGAGGCTCTATCCTGTATAAAGCTTTTAACCCAGCCTACTAGAGATTCTGGAATACCCTTTTTCTTTAGGATATAGACCAGCCTTTCTGGAATAACATGGTTAAAGGCTCCAGTTATATCCAGGGAAAGAATAGAGGCTATACCTCTCTCCAATGGGTTTCCCTGCCATACAGTTCTGATTGCACCCAGTAGTAAATCTAAAGCATGGATAGTTGAATGGCCTTTTCTAGCTCTAAATTGGGTGGCAGGAAGAAGACTATACTTCTCAGCTATATTTTGGAGCCTTCTAGCTGTAACCCCTTCTATAACCTTTCCCAGAGTATTTAGAAGTGCTACAGGCCTCCATGCTTTGGCAACAGAGTAGTCTGGTCTTCCAGGCTTTCTTAAAACCACTGTTTTAGCAGTTTTAAAAATCTTTGGATAGTATTGCCAATTCCAATATCCCTCTATAAGGATTTGCATTGGTTTATAGAGGGAAGGTCCTAAGGCTTTTAAAAATCCATTAGAAATACTATCCAGGCCAGGGGCTTTCCAGGAGGCTGTTGTCTTTATAAATTAGCCAATCTCTTTCTCTGTAGGAGGCTCTAGGTCTTCTAGAGTAGCTGGAAAGCTAGTATCCTCCTCTATATCTTCTAAGTCTGCCTCTGGAAGCTGGGGAAAGAATTAAGTTACAAATTCCTAAGATTTTTGCTGGTGTGTAGTGGCTAAACCTCCATTATTGGCTTTTAGGGAGGGAACTAAGGGTAGTTCTATAGGTAAGTGGCTTCTTAACCTTCCCCACCTTGCTAGTTTCCACAAAACTGTTCTATCTTCCCTAAGCCTGTGGGTGAATTATCTAAATTAGAATCTTTTAGACTCTTTAATAGCTTTTTTCTTGGCTTTGGCAGCTTGTTTAATTAGGTCTGGATGGGCAGCCCTTGCTCTAAGACTTCTCTCCTCCTGAATTAGACCATCAATCTCTTGATTCCACCAGGGAGCAGCTTTTTGGCTTGGTTTAGAGTTTTCTCTTGTTTTTGGAACAGTAATCTCAGCAATACTAAGGATTTTTTGCTGTAAATAGAAGGTATACTGCTCTACCTCTTCCCTGTT
>WXTY01000015.1:0-49262 GCA_014805645.1 Spiromastix sp. SCSIO F190 | reverse complement strand
ACCTTTGCTAAACTTACTACAAGTAAATTATCTCCTTATAGAAGCTAGTAGCTATATATTTAGTAATAATATTAAGAAAGGATATCTAAAATCTATACTTAGTAATAAACTATAGAAAAAAATAATTAGCTATAATTTATAGTTCTTAACCTATAACTAGTACAAGCAGCAGGTTAAGGAAGTTACTAACAATATAGAGAAATTAAACTAATGCTATAATTTCTAGAACTATTATAACTAAAATAATAATTATAGTTCTTAATCCCTGTTACTTATACCTCTAAGCCTCCCTGCCAGGGACTCTATAGATATTAGTACTGTTAGAGTACAAAGATACAATAGCACTGCTAGAGTACAGAAATTAAACTAGTATATAAAATAGGTAGACAAGGCAGAGATTAAATATTAAAAAAAAATTACCTTTGTTTCTATTGTAGAGTATTAGGCTATATTAAGCCTAACTACCCCTACCTTCCTGCCTGGTACTTACTGCCTACTTATATTAATGCTATAGATATTTCCCTATTGTTAGATAAAAAAAACCTGCCCTGGAGAACTAGAAAAAAGAGTAGCTTCTACTTTAAAATACTAGTAAAAGCTATTAAGGAAAATAATAGAGAATTAGTAGAACTTTAAAAAGAAAATAGATATACTACCTTTTCTTATCTCTAATATAGTAGATAACTATTATTTAGCTAAGATACTTATAAACAATAGATATAGAGTTTTCTATACTATATCTAAGAAGTTTACTAACTCTAGTTACCTCCTGTACTTTCTAATAAAGCCTTGTAAGCTACAAGGTATAGACAGACCAATGGAGAAATAAATTACAGAGATAGCTGCCTTTTTAATAAATATAGAAGGAATTTACCAAGAGATTTTTGGATATATAATAGATAATACTGCAGGCTATAATATAATTCTAGGAAAGCTATAGTTAATATACTCTTATATCTATATAGACCTAGAAGAAAATAGCTTAAAGCTAGAGTTCTTAGACTATAGAGTTATAGTCTACAAAGGTAACTATAAGAAAATATATAATAACCTACTTAAAATCTCTGCTACTGGGTTTAATTACATTGTACAGAGAACAAGGAACCAAGGGTACTAAGCTAAGATTTTTACTGCCAGTATAGCTAATATTAATAAGGTACTAAGGAAACTTAATATAAAAAAGCTAATAAATTTAAGGAAGGTTTTACCCTTCTATTACTACTAGTTCTTGGATATCTTTAATATTAAGGCTACTAATTGTACTTCTATCTACTGGGGGTTAAGCATTAATATAAAGATTAATCTATTTAACAAGGATAAAAAAGGAAATACTGTTAAGGCCCCTTAGGGCCCTCTCTATAGTATATTCTAAGAAAAGCTATTAGTACTGCAAAAGATACTAACTAGGTTACTTAAGAAAAAATTTATCTAGATTAGTAAATTAGCTACTACTGCCCCAGTACTTTTTGTAAAGAAATTAGGTAGTAGCCTCTAATTCTATATTAACTACTGGGGACTAAACTAAATTACTAAGAAGGACTAATACCTGTTATCTCTAATTAATAAAACCTTACAATATATTGGATAAGTATATTAGTTTACTAAGCTAGATATATATAGGTAGTATTTTACCAGATCTAGATTGCTAAAGGTAATAAATAGAAGACTGCCTTTTATATAATATAGCTTATTTAAGTAGCTAGTAATACTATTTAGCTTATCCAATACACCAAGTACCTTCTAATATTATATTAATTAGATACTATAAGACTTCCTGGATAACTTTATATTGGCTTATATTAATAATATACTTATATTTTTAGAAGGGTTACTAACAGAGCACTGTAAATATATAGAGAGGGTACTCCAGAGACTCTATAAAGCAGGCCTAGTTTTAAATGGTGAATGCGAGCAGAGCTTATCCTATTCGTGCCTAGCTAACAAAACAGAGGTTAAGAAGAGAAAGAAGAAAGGTTAGGTTAGGCCCAATGGCTTGTTTATATATCTCTACACCGGAACCCAGAAGAACCCCCTCCAACAGATATTGGCGAGAGCAGCCCTTTGTTGCAAATATTGGTGCCAATATTGGTGAGGGCAGCCTAATCTGTACAGAACCCAGAAGAACCCCCTCTAACAGATATTGGTGAGAGCAGCCCTCTGCTGCAAATATTTGTAAAGGCAGCCTGATCTATAAGAACCCAGAAGAACCCCCTCCAACAGATATGGCAAGAGCAGCCCTCTGCTGCAAATATTTGTAAAGGCAGCCTAATCTATAATACTACCCCCCCCCTTATAAAGATTGGACCCTTGATTGTGCAAGTAGCTGTTGTTATCTAGCTACTTATTGGCATCCTTGTTATTTGCAGTGCAATTAAGCCAATATTGTAAGTTTGCTAGTAGACTGGGCTCTGTAGGTTACTTGGAATGGAAGTTACAGAGCTTTACAGCAGTATTATAGAAATTTAAAGCAAAATACTAGGTTAGATTACTGTTATATCCTAGCTAACTTACCCAGTATTGCAGCTTGGAGTAGTATTTATAGATAGTAAGGATCTTGTTAACTTTGTACTCCAATTTGCCATTAATCTTAACCAGAGGCTTAGGCTCTAGAATCTGGCTGGGTAGCAGATTATCCATGGTAGCCAGAGCTTATTAGGTAAGAATACTGGGTAAACCTTTACTAAATTAGGGACCTTAACCAGATAGAAGTTACCAATCTTATTAACAATTGGCTAGGGACTGCCTATCTGGTTATCTAGCTTCTTACTGGGTCTGCCTGTATCCCAATGGTTTATCTAAACATAAACCAGGTTACCCTTCTAAAAATTAATCTTATGGCAGTGTTTATTAGCCTGCTTCTTTTAATTCTCCTGCATGGACCTTATATTTCTTTTGGTGTAGTCCTATATCTCTTGTATCTACTTAGTATATTGTTTGGCATTTCAGTGGTTTACTAACTTCCTTGTGGTAATATCTCCCTGTCTAAGTAATCCTGCCAGTTAAACAATATTTGTAGTTAAAAACCTTGTTTAATTTTAAAAGGTAATAGACCTATGTCTTATATAGTAATAAAGCTACAGTATAGTCTATAATTAGTAGCTATTCTAACCAGTTTCCTGGTAATAGTTAATATATAGCTGCAAATGTAGTGCCAGGTACTAATTTACAATTTTGGTCTGTCTGTCTGTCTGTACATAGTTAGCAGTAGAGAGTTTTAGCTTAATGCCTAGAATCTTTGTTAGCTTGTCCCAAAATTCCAATATAAACTGCAGGCTATAATCTAAGACTATTGTATCTGGTAGACTATGCTTGGGCAATATAGTATTCTTAAAAAGATAAGCTATATCTTACCCTGTTGTATACTTGGTGCACAGTATAGATTGGACTTGCTTGCTTAACCAGTTAACTACTACATATACACTGTATTGTATCTATACCTATTGGGTGGAAATATTAAAAATCCATTAAATATATTGCTATAGTTAGTTAGGCACTGGTAGTAGTTATAGTAACCTAGGTAGCAAGTCTCTTAGTAAGTAGGTACACTGGCAAGTTTAATAATTCTGTATATTAATTTATCTTAGCACCTATGCCAGGCCAGTAATATTGTTATATTACAATCTACTGCATTTTGCTCTAACCAGGGTAGGCAGCCATTGGTTACTTATAGATTTTATTAAGCAATTTAGTATACAGATATTCTTCCTCCCCCCCTTTAGGGATATACAGTTTTCCTTTCTAGAGCAGGAGGCCCTGTAATATAGACCAATCCTTGGAATTTTGGTTAATTGCTTGGTTATATAGGGTCTGGAGTAATGGATTATTGTAGTTGGCTATAAGTATCTAATTAACTAATATTAATTTAGGATCTAGGTTTTCTATCTTAATTAGGTTAAGTTTGGCCTAAACCCTTGGGCTTACTTAATCTTCTCCAAGGATTGTCTATATATAATACTTATTGTGGCCTAGCTACTGTTCCTTAATTAAGTTCTTCTATTAAGACAATGCATTGGCAATGCTATTTAGTTTTCCAGTGCAATACTAAATTTAAAATAGAAATTAAGAGAGATATTCTGCCTAGCCTACTTGTTAGAAATTTAGTTATTACTTTGTTATAAAGTACTCCAGTGCTTTGTAGTTAGAATAAATCTAGATAGGCAATGTACTCTATAGTTCCTCTAACTTACAATGCTATTCCTTTATACAGGCTATAATTACCAGTAACTCTTTGTTGTAAATAGTATAGTTTAATTTAGCAGGCAGCATTGTCCTTAAATAAAAGGTAACTGGATACCAGAAACTATTATTATATAGCTAGCTAAGAACTCCCCCTACAATGCTGTCCAATAAATTAGTCTCTAGATAAGTCTCTAGGCAATTGTTGTAATATTGCAAGATAGCTATACTAAGGAGGGCTTCTTTTAGGTATTGGAATATAGCCTAATATTTCTTGCTAAAGATAAAAGGTATATTCTTCTATATTAGCTATATAAGTAGTCTAGTAATCTTACTGTAATCCTTAATAAAATACTAATAGTAATTGCAGAATCCCAGGAATAACTGTACTTCTTTTACTAATATTGGTGCAGACTAATTGTATATAACAGAAACCTTATCTAAATTGGCCTTAATACTATTTGTAGAGACAATAAAACTAAGATACTTGGTCTATTTAATATAGAACTCTAATTTCTGTAAGTTAGCCTGTAACCCTGCCTCCTTTAGATATTGCAGTACTGTTTTTATATAGAGTATATATTTACTTTTTCTTAGAATATATTAGGATATTGTTAAGGTATATAGTAAGGAACCTATTCAGGCAGTCTATAAAGAGGCTATTTATATATTGCTAAAATACAGCAGGACTATTTAGCCTAAAAGGAATAATACAATATTTAAATAATCTATATCTTGTCTGGAATAATGTTAGATCCTTAGATTCTGGGTAGATTCTAATCTTGTAAAAAGCTTGTTAGATATTAATCTTAAAGAAGATTTTTGCAGAGCTAATTCTTTGCAGAAGCTTATTAATTAGTGGTAACAGGTATTGGTCTTTCTATATAATTGCATTAAGCTAATAATAGTCTATACAGAATTAAAGCTTTCTATTTGCTTCCAGGCAAACAGAATTGGTGCAGTGTAAGGAGTATAACTTAGTACAATAAATTCTTTATCTAGATTATTAATAATGTAGTACTTTATTTCCTCTAGTTTCTCTGTGCTGTACTTATACAGTGGATAGAAATATAAGTTATTTAGTTCTATAAGCTTAATCTTTATATTAGCTTCTTCCTTAATTGGTGTAAGTTTATTATCCTTCTTTAAGAAGATATTACAATATCCTTATAGTATATAAGGAAGAATACAGTCTACTGCCTTCTATATCTCCTGCTTCTTATATTCTTGCTTCTTATCCTGTTGCTTATAGCCTTATTTTAGATTAATTATTTAATCCAATTTATAGAGACTTAGGGTAAAGGCTGCAGTATTTTCTTAATAAAGATTTATTTTTATACTAACTGCACCAATTAATGCAATATTAAACCTTGGTTACTGCAGTATAGTATTTACTTTTTTATATATAGGGCACCTATTAACCCTAGTTAGGTTAGTACCAGGTCCTGCCAGGCCAGGCTTAAGGAACTAATCCTGGTGGTGCAGCCTTAGCTACTAATTAGTTAGCATTAATGTCTTTTCTTCCAGAGCCTGCTGTATTTTTGTTACTTCCATTAAATAATTACCAATAAGGGTCCTGCTTACTCTCTATAAGCTATTAATTGCTTTCTGTTTCTGAATCCTCTTGTTCTCCTGTTCTAGAAGGCAATTGTGCCTGTTAGTATTCTCTTGGTCCTTGGTCCTGGCTATAGGCTTGGTAAAATTATAGCAAAGGATTATAATCTTATACCCTAACCCTAATAGTAGTAACTACTTTTCTTCCTTACTGGTGTTTAACTTCTTTTTACTATTAATGTACTTGTCTGGCTAGATTATTCTTTAATTCCTTATATCTAGCTAGATATCCTGTTTTGCTAGCTATTTCCTTCTAATAATTATATTATACTGTCCTAGATTAAGGATAATAAATAGCTAATCTTGGATATATTGCCCTGCTACCTTAAGGTCCAAGCCAATAATGTACATTGCTTGTATTTGGCCTCTTCTATTATACCCAGTTACTCTGTATAGTATCTTTAGCCTCTTAGTATATATACCAAATGTCTCGGTGGCTTATATAGCAAGCTTGGTGTTAATAATTAAATATATATTTGCTCCAGTATTAGTAAGAAAGAAGTTTATCTATATATAGTATCTATTCTTTGCTATTTTATATAATATATAAAAACTCTTGCTATCTATTAACTAACTAAGGTTAATTTCTAATAAATTAAAATTAACCTACCTATACCCTAAGGAGAAGACTTTCCTTAGGGCTCCTTGTTTTCTAACTCCTTGTACTTTAGTTTGGCAAGCTTATTGTTATTTCTCTTGTTAGGACAGTACTTTGCTATATATCTAGGCTAACTATATTTATAGTAATTCCCTTAAATAGTATACTCCCTGCTGTAGTCTTTCTTGTTATTACTACTATTGTAATTACCAGTAGGTTTGTTGTCCTTTAAGGTAGCTTCCTTGCTGTTGTAGCTATAGTTACAATTACAGTTATAACTGCAGGCCTTAGCAGTATTAATTGCCTTAAGGTTATAAGTAATCTCCTTGTACTTATTTATAAAATCCTTATAGTCCTTGTAGATATAGGTGGAGATAGCTTTTTTATAGAACTACTGGTATAAGTAGTAATTTAGCTTGTACTTGTAATTGCTGGTGGAAACATTGGTATTGCAAACTAAATATTGGAACTTTGTAAGGAAGACTTTAAAATTATCTTCCTTATTAAATTAGAGTTTAGCAAAGTTATCTTTGGCTTCTTCTTTGTAGTTTGAATTGCAATAGAAGTCCTGTAGGACCTTTAGGAGCTTGTTAGATATATAGATAAATAATTTATCTTTAATATCTAGATAGAGAAAGATATACTTGGCAGTATTTTTCTTAAGTTAACCCTAGATATAAACCTTTTGGAGCTTGTTAGTATTATAGTAATTGGTGTTTGTATAGAGTTTCTCCTTTATAAGAGAGAACCAGTTCTTAAAGTTATCCTTCTTAGAGCCCAAGAATAAGGGAGGGTCTAGAATCTTCTTAGACTTCTTACAATGTCCCCCTTTAGAGACTAAGGGAGCAGAGCTTGCCTTATATAAATACTTCTTAAGAGATATATTCTTTTCTTAAGCTTTGGCCTAGCCCTTGCAGTAATCTTCTGCCTTAATCTCTTTTGCAATAAGTTGCTTCTTAACCTTATTAAGGTTATTAAGCCAGTGGTCTATGTTTTCTTTTAAGAGGTTAAACAATGCCTCTGTATTATTTGTAGCCTGTTTAATAAAATTATCCTTATTAATAATGTAAACCCTATCCCTGTTACTGGTGGGGACCTTAAAGAAGGATATATATTGCTTACCCCCCTGGGCATTAGTAACCTTTACTATAATAAGAAGTTGTTTTAGATAATGCTTGCAGTCTATTAATTAAGTACAGAGCTTTTTAATAGATTTTAATGTATTAAAGGTAAGAATTAAAGAAAATATACCTACTTTTAGATCTAGACAGAAAAGACAGTGTCTAGTTGTTCCCCAGTCCTTTTTCAATATATAGATAATGGAATAAACCTCTGTTTATGTTATAAATAGTAAATGTAAGCAGAGCTTATCCTATTTATACCTAGCTAACAAGAAACAGAGGTTAAGAAGAGAAAGAAGAAAGGTTAGGTTAGGCCCAATGGCTTGTTTATATGTCTCTACACTGGAACCCAGAAGAACCCCCTCCAATGGATATGGTAAGAGCCCCTTTGTTATAAATATTGGTGCCAATATTGGTAAAGGCAGCCTAATCTGTATAGAACCTGGAAGAACCCCCCCAACAGATATTGGCAAGAGTAGCCCTCTGCTGTAAATATTTGTAAAGGCAGCCTGATCTGTACAGAACCCGGAAGAACCCCCTCTAACAGATATTGGTGAGAGCAGCCCTCTGCTGCAAATATTTGTAAAGGCAGCCTGATCCGTAATACTTAAGGTTAAAATTAATAAGTATAAATTTAAAACAATAAGTATATAATACTTAGGGTTCTTAATTACGGTAGGTAAAGAAATTAGAATAGATCTAGCCAAGGTTAAGGCTATTTAGAAATAGAAGGTACCAAGGATAGTTAAAGGTATTATAGATTTATTGGGTTTATAAATTTCTACCGTATTTTATACAAGGGTTCTTGTAGATTGTAGCACTACTTACAGAACTTACAAAGAAAAACACTAAGTTTAAGTAAATATAAAATACAGTAGAAGTATTTAAAAAACTAAAAGAAATATTTATCTCTAGACTACTTTTAGCTTAGTTTAATTCTAACTAAATACTGTAGTTAAGACTAACTTATCTAGATATATAGTAGGCAGGGCCCTTATACAATATAATAATAATAGATTTTCTATCTATTATATTTTTCTCTAAGAAAAGTTCTTCTGCAGAATATAACTACAAAATCTACAATAAGGAGCTCCTTACTATAGTTTACTGCCTAAAGAAGTAGAACTTAGAACTATATCTATTGCTAAGTTCTATATTATTACTAACTATAAAAACTTAGAATACTTTATAATCTCTTAATACTTATAAAGCAATAGATACATTAGTTAGAGCTTCTTAGTAGGTTTAATTTTATATTAACCTTCTAACCAGGCAGTAAAAATATAGTTACTAATGCCTTATCTTATTATAATTAAAATATACCTATAAAATATAATAATATATAACTTAAGTTCTGTAATAATAACTAATTACTAATAGAATAATAATGCCTATTAAAGTATTACCAGTAAATACTAGTAAGGATATATATACTAATAATACAATAACTAACTATATAGCCAAGGAGTTAATATACAAGGAGATTACACTAAATAAACAATAGACTATAGTAAAGGCTATAGATAATAGCTATATAGAGATTAGGGATACTGTTAAAAAGAAGCTTCCTTACTTCCCTGTTAGACTTTAGCTATATATAAATATTTTGGAATATACTTAGAAAAAAGAGAGATTGTATTGGTATAGATATAAATAGATTCCTAACTCTAAGCTACTTTGGACAAAAATTCTACAGAAACTATATAATAGTTATATTGGTAGCTACCTAGAATAAAAGGTTATATTAGCCTTGCTTACTAGAGAGTACTTCTGGCCAGAATATACTAGAGATATCTACTAATTTACTTAAAATTATTAGAAGTACTAAGCAGGCAATATATAGAAAAATTATTAGACAGAGCTACTTAAGCTACTGCCTATTCTATTATAGATATAGAAAAATCTATTAGTTAACTTTATTATAGACCTTTCTAAGTTAAATAGATATATAAACTTAATGGTAGTAATAGACTACTTAAGTAAAGGAGTTATCTTAGTACCAATACAATAAATATAAATAAAAGATATAGCTAATGTAATAATAATAATAATAAATTAATACACCCCGAGCCTTAAGGGCCATTGGGAACTGCTAGACTAGTATATACATGCTTTATTGAGCTTGCTTTCTCAACATCAAGCCTACCCAGTATTCCTGTACAGTCAGGAATTGACAGTTCTTTAAGACAAATAGAGCAACAAAAGCCAAATAACAAAAAGAGATACAAAAGGTTATACAAAACAAACAGAATAGAACTAATAAAGAGAGTAGATAGTACAGGGCTTTTTAGTATACAATAAAAGAAAACTATTGCCTATTTTGGCTATACAAAGAGAAGAAAAAAGAGAGGTGTAGTATAAATATAGAGAACAATAAAATAGAAATAGAAGAAATAGAGAAGTAGAAAAAGAAAATATAGTAAAAGCAACATAAGTAAAAGCAATACAAGCAAGCAGGCTGCCTTCTATATTCTATAGAACAAAGAATTTGCTAAATAGAACTATGGCAGGATTCTCTGTTGGAGCCACCACCTAGTTAGGTGGTTAATTCCCTTTGCACTTCCCAAGAGCCTTTTAAAGTCTATAGAGCCTGTTTGAGCCTTTAAGGCCTCCCTTTCTAGGGTATACTTCTCACAGTATATAGTAACATGCACTGGAGTTTCTTGACCTCTTCCACAAGAACATAGAGGGCTATTATAGCCAGGAACCCCTTGTTTATAGAGAAAAGCAGCTAGACCAATCTTTCTAGTTCTAAGCTGTATAGCTAGAGAGCACTGAGCTTTCTGGAGACCTCTATAAAGGTTTAGAGGTCTAGAATCTGGAGTTAGGTGGTAGTGGTTAATTCTAAGGTCTAGTTCCCTAGTAATTTACTCCATTTCTTCCTCAGGAAGCCATTATTGCCTCTCTAGCCCTGAGATTTACTAGAGGATCTATTCTCTTGCCTTAATCCATTCCTTAGCCAGAGATTCCACCAATTCTCTGTAGTTTCTTCTGGATGCCTAATCTTTTTATTAAGCTGGCTCCAGCTTTGGTGGTTTCTTGGTTCTTGAAGCTTTGTCTGAATTTTAAGGCATTTCTCTTTAATAAGGTTTTCAATCCTTGTACCTGCTGTTTTCCTTCTATATAGAGCAACCTGGGCATCCAAAACTAGGTTTAGGGGGGCAATTCCAGTGCCTGTTTCCAATGCATGGATTGGAGTAGCTCTAAAACCTCCACTAACTATCCTTAGAGCATTGTTTTGGAAGGTTTCTAGCTTCTTAGCCAATCCTTTGGAATTTCCATCTAGGGTAGGTGTATGCCAGGCTATAGAGGCATAGTAATTGCTGGTAGAACCACTGTTTTATATAGTAGCCTACCTTCCTCTAATGGAATACCCCAGGTAGAGCCAGTTAACCTAGCTAGTGCATTGGATTGGGTAGCCAATTTCCTCTCTATTGCTTTGTAATGCTGTGACCAATTTAGTCTAGAATCTAGAAATAGACCAAGAATTCTAAGACTCTCTTGTGGTTAAATAGTTATATTGGTTCCTTCCAAAACTAGTGGTTTCCCAAGGTTAAACCTCCTAGTATTTCTTGAAAAATGCATTAGAGAGTACTTTTTAGGGGCAAACCTAGCTCTATGTCTCTTTGCCCAGGCAATACACCTTCCATAGACCCTATTTAAGGCTCTAGTAGTCTGTTCAGTGGACTTTCCATAGGCTATAATATTTATATTATTACTGAAGCCTATACTCAATACTTTCTGGTGCTCTGGATTGCATAGATCCACCAGTTCAGCATTGTAGAAGAGAAATAGAATTGCAGACATACAAGATCCTTGGGGGGTTCCAGCAGAAATATTAAAAATCTTGGAAGGCTTATTCTCAAACCAAAAAATAGAGGCTCTATCCTGCATAAAGCTTCTAACCCAACCTACTAGAGACTCTGGAATACCCTTTTTCTTTAGAATATAGACCAGCCTTTCTGGAATAACATGGTCAAAGGCTCCAGTCATATCCAGAGAAAGAATAGAGGCTATGCCTCTCTCTAATAAGTTCCCTTGCCAAATAGTTCTAATTGCACTCAGTAGTAAATCCAAAGCATAAGTGGTTAAATGCCCTTTTCTAGCTCCAAATTGGGTGGCAGGAAGAAGACTATATTTCTCAGCTATATTCTAGAGTCTCCTAGCTGTAACCCCTTCTATAACCTTTCCCAGAGTATTTAGAAGTGCTACAGGCCTCCAGGCCTTGGCAATAGAGTAGTCTGGCCTTCCTGGCTTTCTTAATACTACTGTTTTGGCAGTTTTAAAGATCTTTGGATAGTATTGCCAATTCCAACATCCCTCTATAAGGATTTGCATTGGTTTATATAGGGAAGGTCCTAAGGCTTTTAAAAATCCATTAGAAATACTATCTAGGCCAGGGGCTTTCCAGGAGGCTGTTACCTTTATAAATTAGCCAATTTCCTTCTCTGTAGGAGGTTCTAAACCTTCTAGGGCAGGGGGAAAGCTATTCTCTTGTTCTATATCTCTAAGATCTGCTTCTGGAAGCTGAGGAAAGAATTGGTTTGCAAATTCCTAAGATTTCTGCTGGTGTGTAGTAGCCAATTCTCTATTTCTGGTCTTTAGAGAGGGAACTAAGGGTAGCTCTATAGGCAAGTGGCTTCTTAGCCTTCCCCACCTTGCTAGTTTCTATAAAACTGCCCTATCTTCTCTAAGCTTGTGGGTAAATTGTCTAAATTGGAACCTTTTAGACTCTTTAATAGCTTTTTTCTTGGCTTTGGCAGCTTGTTTAACTAGGTCTGGATAGGCAGCCCTTGCTCTAAGACTTCTCTCTTCCTAAATTAGGCCAGCAATCTCTTAATTCCACCAGGGAGCAGCTTTTTGGCTTGGTTTGGAGTTTTCTCTTGTTTTTGGAACAGTAATCTCAGCAATACTAAGGATTTTTTGCTGTAAATAGAAGGTATACTGCTCTACCTCGTCCCTGCTATTTAGGCTATTTGGAAACCAGAGATCTTGGGCTAGGTTTTGGACTTCTTCTTGATTGGCATCCTTCCATTTGTACCTTCTTTAATTTGGTTGATCTAGCTCTGTTTCTAGGTCTAATTCCAGTGCTATAAGCATGTGGTCAGAGCCATATTAAAGATTCTCAGGGGTAGATATAGAAATAAGCTTATTTGCTATTTCTATAGAGCTAAAGGAGAGATCAATGGTTGTTTTAGAAGGGTGTCTAATCCATGTAGGCATTTTAGAGGGGGTAAGTAGCTCCAGGCCTAAGCTAGCTATAATTTCCAATAGATCCTTTGCCATTTCATGGGTTTCAGTGGATTCCAATGCATTCCAAAGAGAATGGTGAAGGTTAAAGTCTCCCAGTAGAATATTAGAACTAGTATCTAGTTCCAATTCTTGAAGCTTATGGATAGGGGATAGCCTATCTATAATACTGTATGCTCCTGGGGGTGGTAAATATATATTTATAACCTTAATCTTCTTCTCTTCTTCCAAAATTGTAAGGATTGCAATGTTTGGACATAGAAAGTCCACTGACCAGGTTCCAGGCTTGCATAGAGAGGTGTTCAGTAGGAAGCAGGCATTTGTATAGAATTTGTCTAGATATAGGGGTAACCACTGGGTACTAGACCTTCCTATAGTCTAAAATAGTCTAGTATCCTTCCAAGGTTCCTGAATAGCTATAAATTGGAAGTTAAATAGCTATAGATCCCCTATTATTCCAAGCATAATATCCTTGCTTAGGTGGGTGTTATATTAAGCTACCCTCATTGAGAATTAGCAGGATTCTGGCTTGCCTCTGGATTTTCTTCTATAGTATCCATTTCACCTGCTAATTTAGCCTGATTCTGGGATTTAGTCTGAAATAGTGTCTCTATTCTTAAATAGGAATTTGCAGCGGTTCTCTGGGCAATTTCTAGTCCTGAAGGCCTTCCTCTCTTTCTAGTGGCTTGGGTAGAAGGCTCTAACCTAGATCTTTTACTACTAGGTTGGAGCTGGGAGGCTTCAAAGGGTGTTGGTTCCCCTAATTGAATTAGAAGCTTGTTTTCCTGCCTGCTAGCAAAGAATTTAGGCTTATTCTCTTTGGCTAAAGCTATTCTCTCTGTTTCAACCTTGTGTTTAGGGCATTGTATATCTCCAGAGGTGTGCTTTCCTTGGCAATTAGAGTACCTAGCCCTAGATAGGTCCCCCTTTAGGGGGCAATGCTTAAATCTATAGTCTCCTTTGGAGCAGAAACCACACTTAGGGGCCTTAGTACAGTATCTAGCTTGGTGGCCATACCCCTGGCAGTGATAGCACCTAGAAACTAGGCATGTAGAGTCAAATAGCTCTACAGTTTTAAGCTCATTCTCAATAACTAGCCCATTGTTAATAAGGTAGTTAGCTTGCTTAGGGGTTTAGAGATCTAGAAGCATAGAGCCAGACTTCTTGGTATTCTTTAGAGTAGCTCTTCTCCAGTGGAATTGCTGAATCCTAAAAAATCCTTTAAGATTAGGGTTATACTTTAGAATATTGGCTTTCCCAATTTCTTGCTGGTCCTGTTTAAAGGCTTCTTTACGTACTCCATGCACTAGAACTGTATACCTTCTAGTATAGACCTTGTTTTCCTCTTGCTTGCCAAAGGTATTAAGCTATACCTTGTTTGCTTTAGCTCTATCCTTAGTGGCTGCATTCTCAGCCACTAGAATAATCTTAGAGCTAGCTAGTCTCCTAGCTCCTAGAAAAAGTCCAATTCCATGCTTCTTGGTAGCTTCATTAATCTTTGCAAGGGCTGTGGTATATAGAATAGTAGCTAGAAGTTTAGCTAGGGCTGGGCTTCTAATCTTTAGCTCCCTAAGCTGCTGGGGGGTTGGAAGCTTCTCCTTTGGAGGGATTCCAGTTTTTGCTATACTAGCATAGCTAGGGAGGCTCTGGGGGGTAGGGATTAAAGGTTGGGGGGGTGGAGGTTGCTCTAATATTGTCTTTAGAGCCTCCAGGCTAAATTGGCCTAATCCTGCTTGAAGCTTGGTAACCCTATTATGGTTGGGGCCTAGATCTTAAAGAACTAAGTCAATTCCTTCTTGCATAGTTATAATGGCTTAACTAAGGTTCTTTCTTCTTTGAGCTAAATTTCCAGCTTTTGGGTTCACTGGCTTTGCTCTAATTCTCTGGGGACTCTCCCCTAAGCTTTAAGAGCTGCCTGTGTTCAATGGAGTAGGTATTTTAGCTAGAAATACTAGGTTTACTAGCTAGGGAAAGGATTTTGGCTGCAGTGGTACTAACTTTTTACTTAGAAGTAGTAAACTAAGGTAAATTGCCTTGCAAGCTTACCATACTTCACTAGTTTTTAGAGAGAACTAGTAAACTAAATACCTTTTTAAGCAAAAGGTAGAAAACTTTACAAAAAGGAGGGGGGGTAGTGTATACAAGAAAGGGGAAAAAGATTTCTAGAATCAAGCTCTAAAAGCTGTTCTAGCAGTAATTTATTTTGGAGGGGAATTACTAATCCCAGAAGCTTCTTTGAAGGGAAAACTTTAAAAACCAACTAGAAATATCTAAATCTAAAGCTACTGTACCAGTGGCTATACCACCAAGGCACTAGTAGAGACAGAAATAGGTGTATAACTAGTAAATATAAAGTAGTGGTTAAAGGAAAAGGGGCAGTGCTAACACCTCTGTTTTTGGTCTAGAAAAGCAGAGAAAAACCTTAATCTAGCTAAAGTTCTAGAACTAAAGCCAGCAAGAAAGGACTAAACAAAGAAAAAGGTCTCCCTAAGGAATAGAGCTAGTCCTTAACTAATACTGGGCTAAACTAGGTCCACTAGTAGAACTAGACTAGTTTTAGAGTTAAAACTAGTAAAAGATAGCAGGTTCTATTTTATAGACCTAGAGTAGCTAAACTGGGTAATAGTTTTTGCAGAGAACTATTAAACTAGGCAGTCTTGTTTAAGCCTGTGATCGCGGGAACAGGTCTAAGGCCAATACAAACTGTAGTAAAGCCTTTTGGGTTAGTAAAGAGAAGAGAAGAGAGAAGTTAGTTGCTGGAGCAATAAAAGGGGGGTACCACTCCTGCAGTTTGTGTGGCGTTTGTAGTATATGGCGCAGAAAAGGTACTTGGTGTGAGTGTCCGGGAACACCAGAAGTGCTGGTTCAGGGTGAAAATTTTTCGTTCGCGAATTGTAAAGGCAGTATTGGTCGCACGGTCTTGAAATTTGGATATGTTGTTCGGCTAATATAGGCGTATTCGGTATCCAATTTCCAGGTGATTTGGACTAATATTGGTGGTGTGGTGAAGGGAAATATCCCTCTTCTGTTAATGGATTAGTAAAATCACCTTTTCATTAACAGCACCCCCAATACAGGGCCAATTGGCCTGAAATATGGATGGTAGCCTCTGTAAGAGACAGGCTTTCGATTGAACCTATTTTCGACGTAAAATTCCAAGAATTGACTGAGTTTGGATTCCGGCGTGTGTTTATAGCTAATGTATTTATACTATATATTTTCTAGCATTATAGATTCCCCTCTAGTATTGTCTTAGACTACAGGGTATAGTTTATAAGTTAAATATAGAAAAGAATATACTACCTATTGTAAATAAAATAACTACTCTTAATAGTATACTACCCTAAAATAGACAGTACTACTAAGAGGGCTAACTAAGTAATTAAAATATATATTTAGAAGTATTTAAGTTATATACAGAATAATTAGGCTAGGCTACTGCCTATAGCTAAACTTACTATTAATAACTAAAATATAACCTCTACTAGAGTTAGTTCTTTCTTTTTTACCTATAGTTATTACCTTAATTTAGTCCCCTTATAGAAAGTCTAACAAGCAGAAGATATACAGAGCCTAATTTAGAAAGGCCAGGCAGTGGTTTGGAAACTTACTAATGCAGTAAAATAGGTACAGAGTGCTATAGCTACTGTATAGTAGAAGCAAGAAAAATATACTAACTATATATACTAGCCTATCTACTGTTTTAAAGTTAGTAACTAAGTCTGGCTCTTCTACAAGAATATTTATACTGATTGGCCTAGTAAAAAACTTAATTAAAAGAATAGCCAGTATATAATCCTTAAGGTTTCTAGGCTATATATATACTGCCTGGATACACTGCCCAGTATATATAATATCTATTCTACTAACTGCCTATACCCTGCTACAATGGACCCCTTTTCCTTACAGCAACAGACTAATTATTAACCTGGTGTAGTTATTGGTAAAGGCAACAATAAAAAATATAAGGTTAATAAAATTATAGTCTACTGCTATAACTATTAAAAGTACTGCAAAGAGGTCTAAGTCTATTAAATAGATTGGCACTACCTTATATAGAAGCCCTGCTGGGAATTTAAGAATACTATTGCCCTGGATATCTATAAGGCCTGTTGCTATAAGGAGAGAGGTATTGTAAAAGGTTAAACCTCTAGGAAGCTTCTTAGTAGAGCTGGCAAAGCTACTGGCACCAATATTGGTAAAGGAGGCTTAACACCACCAATATTAGTAAGGGAGACTTAACACCACCAAGTTTAGTAAGGAGTATATAACCCACCAATATTGGTAAGGAAGGCTTAATGCTACCAATATTGGTAAGGGAGGCTTAATGCCACCAATATTGGTAAGGGAGGCTTAATGCCACTAAGTTTAGTACAGAGTATAGATATTCTTTCCTCTATACAGAAACCCCCTTTTCTTAAGTACTATATCTCTCTGTTATTTCTTCTTTTCTTTAAGTGTTTCTCTTTGTATATAGAATCCCCTATCTCTAGCCCTAGAATAGAATTGAACCCTTACATTCTATATATAAAGACAGTGCTAGTATAATTATAAAGTACTAGTCTATAGACTAACTTAAAGAAGTTTAAGTTCTATATAAAAAAACAAAGTACCTAGGGTTTATTATTATAACTAAGGGCATTAAGGTTAACTCTAACAAGGTAGAGGCTATTAAAAAATAAAGTACTTTAACTATAGTAACTAGTATTTAGTCTTTTCTAGAGTTCTATAACTACTACTAATACTTTATTAAGGAATATAGATAAATAGCTTAACTACTAAATAAGCTAATAAAAAAAGGTATATAATTTATATTTAATACTAAATACTAAAATATATTCTGCCTGCTTAAAAAGTATCTATTATTAGTACTAATTCTAAAGTACTATAACCCTATACTAGAAATAAAGCTTAAAACTAATTTATTAAAGGAAGTAGTTACTGGGGTTTTTTTCTAGCTCTATAATAATAGCTTCTAGTACCCTGTTACTTACTTTTTAAAGACAATGGCACCTGTGGAATTAAATTATTTAATCTACAACAAGGAGTTACTTGCAATTATAGTATATATAAAGAAGTAGCAGTGTAAATTACAAGAATTACAGGGGGACTATTCTATAAAGATATACTCTAACTATAAAGCCCTAGAATACTTTATAATAAAGTACTAGCTTAATATAAAGCAGGCTAGGTGGTCTAAATACCTTTTAACGTTTAGGTTTATTATCCAGTACTGCTTAGAAAAATTTAATAGTTTAGTAGATATACTATTTTAATAGAAGGATATATTGGAAAAGCAGCAGAAGAACTATAATAAATACTAAAAGTAAATTATTCTATTCTCTAACTACCTCTCTATAGAAGTATAGAAGAATACTAAGAAAATAACCTAGACCTAGATTATAGTACTTAATACTAAGTTTACTCTAATAGATTAAGTTTTATAATAAAACTAAGAGAACCCTAAACTAGAGGTATACTAAGAATAGGCCTAGAAATAAAATAACTTACTATAGAAACTCTTCTAGAGGTTGCTATTGTATAATAATTATCTAGTAGTAGTTAAAAATAATAAAGAGTATCTATATATAAGAATCTTAAATAAAATCTACCACTAGCCAATAATAGTATACCTAGGCTAAAATAAGATAAGAAAGATTATTATAGAGTACTACTACTAGCTAAAGATAGAGACTAATATTAACTACTATATAGATAACTACTATACCTGCAAGAGAATATATACTCCAAGGAACCTACTACTGGAACTACTTAAGCCACTACTAGTTCCCAACTAACTATAGCAGGACATTGCAATAGACTTTATAATACTAGTTAGTGTTAGACTTTTCACAGGTTTCGCGGGTTTTAGGCCCTAAGATTAGGCCTGTGCAGGTTTACAGGCTCTATAGAATAGGGCCTACCTGTACTTTTTAGGCCAGTGGGTTTAACAGGGCGGGGCGAGTTTACTAAACAGGTTTTAAAATTTTACTAAGCAAGGCTAATATTGCTCTAAATTAAACAAGGGTAGTACCATTAGAAAGGTCTAGATTAGGCCATTCTAATGGTCTAATTTATATTTAAAAAGGTTAAGAATTGGTGGAGATATCTAGGTTTTTAAAAGTTACTATAAATAACTCTATATTTAAAACCCTAATATCTCTACCAATTCTTAACCTTTTTAAATATAAATTAGACTATTAGAATGGCCTAATCTAGACCTTTCTAATGGTACTACCCTTGTTTAATTTAGAGCAATATTAGCCTTGCTTAGTAAGATTTTAAAACCCGTATAGGTTATAAAACCTGTGGCGGGCCAGGGCAACCCAACCTATAGGGCCCGCAGGTCTCTATAGAGGCCCCTAACCCGTGATATTTTAAAATATTGCGGGTCGGGTACTATACCCGCGCGGGTTCACAGGGCGGGTTGCCAACACTAATACTAGTACTAGACAAGTATAGTTACAATACTGTCTTTGTAGTAGTTAACTGCCTAGGGAAAAGGCCCTGTTCTATACCCTGTATAAAGAGAATAACTACAAGGGAAATAGCTTGCTTGTTTATTTAGTATATTCTACTAGAGTATAGTATTCTATATATAATTATCTTAGATTAGGGACTGTAATTTATTTTAGACTTTTAGTTAGAGCTATATAAAATTCTTAGTATTAAATAAAAGCTTTTAACAGCCACCTATACCTAGACTAATAAATAGATAGAGATAGTAAACTAGTACCTAGTAATATACCTTTATCTATATATAAACTACTACCAGGATAATTAGTTAGAATAGCTTTTAATTATTAACTTTGCTACTACTATACTACTATATAATTTAACAGGCCTTTTACCTTTCTAAGTTAAGCAAGGGTTTTAGCCCCAGCTAAGTTTTAACTAGTAAAACTACAATAAGGAAGGAATAATACTAAAGAAAAAACTAAATTATAGAGAAGCTAACTAGTATATTTAATATATAAGTAAAATCTAAAAGTTTATATAAATAAGTATATAAAAGAGGGATATTTCCCTTCACCACACCACCAATATTAGTCCAAATCACCTGGAAATTGGATACCGAATACGCCTATACTAGCCGAACAATATATCCAAATTTCAAGACCGTGCGACCAATACTGCCTTTACAATTCGCGAACGAAAAATTTTCACCCCGAACCAGCACTTCTGGTGTTCCCGGACACTTACACCAAGTACCTTTTCTGCGCCACACACTACAAACACTATACAAACTGCAGGAGTGGTACCCCCCTTTTATTGCTCCAGCAACCAACTTCTCTCTTCTCTTCTCTTTACTATACCCAAAAGGCTTTACTACAGTTTGTATTGGCCTTAGACCTGTTCCCGCGATTACAGGCTTAAACAAGACTGCCTAGTTTAATAGTTCTCTGCAAAAACTATTACCCAGTTTGGCTACTCTGGGTCTATAAAATAGAACCTGCCATCTTTTACTAGTTTTAACTCTAAAACTAGTCTAGTTCTACTAGTGGACCTGGTTTAGCCCAGTATTAGTTAAGGACTAGCTCTATTCCTTAGGGAGACCTTTTTCTTTGTTTAGTCCTTTCTTGCTGGCTTTAGTTCTAGAACTTTAGCTAGATTAAGGTTTTTCTCTGCTTTTCTAGACCAAAAACAGAGGTGTTAGCACTACCCCTTTTCCTTTAACCACTATTTTACTTTTGCTAGTTATACACCTATTTCTATCTCTACTAGTGCCTCGGTGGTATAGCCACTGGTACAGTAGCTTTAGATTTAGATATTTCTAGTTGGTTTTTGAAGTTTCCCCTCCAAAGAAGCTTCTGGGATTAGTAATTCCCCTCCAAAATAAATTACTACTAGAACAGCTCTTAGAGCTTGATTCTAGAAATTTCTCCCCTTTTGTATACACTACTCTTTCCCCTTTTGTAAAGTTTTCTGCATTTTTCTTAAAAAGGCATTCAGTTTACTAGTTCTCTCTAAAAACTAGTGAAGTGTGGTGAGCTTGCAAGGCAATTCACCTTAGTTTACTACTTCTAAGTAAAAAGTTAGTACCACTGCAGCCAGAATCCTTTCCCTAGCTAGTAATATACTACTTCTAGCAATATGCCTACTCCATTGAACACAGGCAGCTTCCAAAGCTTAGGGGAGAGTCCCCAGAGAATCGGAGCAAAGCCAGTGAACCCAAAAGCTGGAATAGCCCAACAAAGAAAGAAGCTTAGTCAAGCAATTACAACAATGCAAGAAGGAATTGACTTAGTTCTTCAAGATCTAGGCCCCAACCATAATGGGGTTACCAAGCTTCAAGCAGGATTAGGCCAATTTGGCCTGGAAGCTCTAAAAACAATATTAGAGCAACCTCCACCCCCCCAACCACCCCAACCTCCAGTCTCTACCCCCCAGAGCCTCCCTAGCTATGCTAGTATAGCGAAATCTGGAATCCCTCCAAAGGAGAAGCTTCCAACCCCCCAGCAGCTTAGAGAGCTAAAGATTAGAAGCCCAGCCCTAGCTAAACTTCTAGCTACTATACCACATGCAACAGCCCTTGCAAAGATCAATGAAACTACCAAAAAGCATGGAATTGGACTTTTCTTAGGGGCTAGGAGACTAGCTAGCTCTGAGATTATTCTAGTGGCTGAGAATGCAGCTACTAAGGATAGGGCTGAAGCAAATAAGGTATGGCTTAATACCTTTGGCAAGCAAGAGGAAAACAAGGTCTATACTAGAAGGTATACAGTTCTAGTGCATGGGGTACGCAAAGAAGCCTTTAAACAGGACCAGCAAGAGATTGGAAAGGCTAATATTCTAAAGTATAACCCTAATCTTGAAGGGTTTCTTAGGATTCAGCAATTCCACTGGAGAAAAGCTACTCTAAAGAATACTAAGAAGTCTGGCTCTATGCTTCTAGATCTTCAAACCCCTGAACAGGCTAACCACCTAATTAACAATGGGCTGGTTATTGAGAATGAGCTTAAAACTGTAGAGCTATTTGACTCTACATGCCTAGTTTCTAGGTGCTATCACTGCCAGGGGTATGGCCACCAAGCTAGATACTGTACTAAAGCCTCCAAATGTGGTTTCTGCTCCAAAGGAGACCATAGATTTGAGCATTGCCCCCTAAAGGGGGACCTCTCTAGGGCTAGGTGCTCTAATTGCCAAGGAAAGCACACCTCTGGAGACATGCAATGCCCTAAACACAAGGGTGAAACAGAGAGAATAGCTTTAGCCAGGGAGAATAAGCCTAAATTCTTTGCTAGCAGGCAGGAAAACAAGCTTCCAATCCAATTAGGGGAACCAACACCCTTTGAAGCATCCCAGTTCCAACCTAGTAAAAGAACTAGGTTAGAACCCTCTAGTACCCAAGCTACTAAGAAGAGAGGAAGACCTTTAGGCCTAGAAATTGCCCAGAGAACTGCTGCAAATTCCCACTCAAGAATAGAGACACTGTTTCAGGCTGAATCTCAGAATCAGGCTGAATTAGCAGGTGAAATGGATACCACAGAGGAAAATCCAGAGGCAAGCCAGAATCCTGCTAATTCTCAATGAGGGTAGCTCAATATAACACCCACCTAAGCAAGGATATTATGCTTGGAATAGTAGGAGATCCACAGCTATTTAACTTTTAATTTATAGCTATTTAGGAACCTTGGAAAGATACTAGACTATTTCAGACTATAGGAAGATCTAGCACTCAATGGTTACCTCTATATCCAGACAAATTCCATACAAATGCCTGCTTCCTACTGAATACCTCTCTATGCAAGCCTGGAACCTGGTCAATAGACTTTCCATGTCCAAATATTGCAATTCTTACAATTTTGGAAGAAGAGAAGGAGATTAAGGTTATAAATATATATTCACCACCCCCAGGAGCATACAATACTATAGATAGGCTCTCTCCAATCTATAAGCTTCAAGAATTAGAGCTAAATAGGTCTAATATTCTACTGGGAGACTTTAATCTTCACCATTCTCTTTGGAATGCTATGGGATCCACTGAAACCCATGAAATGGCAAAGGATCTATTGGAAATTACAGCTAGTCTAGGCCTAGAGCTACTCACCCCCTCTAAAATACCTACATGGATTAGGCACCCTTCTAAGACAACCATTGATCTCTCTTTTGGCTCTATAGATATAGCAAATAAGCTTATTTCTATATCTACCCCTGAGAATCTTCAACATGGATCTGACCACATGCTTATAGCATTGGATTTTGATCTAGAAACAGTACTAGACCAGCCAAATCAAAGAAGGTACAAATGGAAGGATGCCAATCAAGAAGAAGTCCAAAATCTAGCCCAAGATCTCTGGTTTCCAAATAGTCTAAATAGCAGGGAAGAGGTAGAGCAGTATGCCTTCTATTTACAGCAAAAAATCCTTAGTATTGCTGAGATTACTGTTCCAAAAACAGGGGAAAACTCCAAACCAAGCCAAAAAGCTGCTCCCTGGTGGAATCAAGAGATTGCTAGCCTAATTCAGGAGGAGAGAAGTCTTAGAGCAAGGGCTGCCCATCCAGACCTAGTTAAACAAGCTGCCAAAGCCAAGAAAAAAGCTATTAAAGAGTCTAAAAGGTTCCAATTTAGACAATTTACCCACAGGCTTAGGGAAGATAGAGCAGTTTTGTAGAAACTAGCAAGGTGGGGAAGGCTAAAAAGTCATTTGCCTATAGAACTACCTTTAGTTCCCTCTCTAAAAGCCAATAATGGTGAATTAGCTACCACACACCAGTAGAAATCCCAGGAATTTGCAAACCAATTCTTTCCCCAGCTCCCAGAGGCAGACTTAGAAGATATAGAGGAGGATACTAGCTTTCCAGCTGCTTTAGAAGACCTAGAACCCCCTACAGAGAAAGAAATTGGCCAATTTATAAAGGCAACAGCCTCCTGGAAAGCCCCTGGCCTGGATAGTATTCCTAATGGATTTCTAAAAACCTTAGGACCTCCCCTCTATAAACCAATGCAAATCCTTATAGAGGGATGTTGGAATTGGCAATACTATCCAAAGATCTTTAAAACTGCCAAAACAGTGGTTCTAAGAAAGCCTGGAAGGCTAGATTACTCTATTGCTAAAGCATGGAGGCCTGTAGTACTTCTAAATACTCTGGGAAAGGTTATAGAAGGGGTTACAGCTAGAAGGCTCCAGAATATAGCTGAGAAATATAGTCTTCTTCCTGCCACTCAATTTGGAGCTAGAAAGGGCCATTCAACTACCCATACTTTGGATATACTACTGGGGGCAATTAGAACTGTATGGCAGGGAAACCCATTGGAGAGAGGTATAGCCTCTATTCTTTCTCTAGACATGACTGGAGCCTTTGACCATGTTATTCCAAAAAGGCTTGTCTATATTCTAAAGAAAAAGGGTATTCCAGAATCTCTAGTAGGCTAGGTTAGAAGCTTTATGCAGGATAGGGCCTCTATTCTTTGGTTTGAAAATAAGGCTTCTAAAACCTTTAATATCTATGCTGGAACTCCCCAGGGGTCTTGTATGTCTGCAATTCTATTTCTCTTCTATAATGCTGAATTGGTGGATCTATGCAATCCAGAGCACCAGAAGGTATTAAGTATAGGCTTTAGTGATGATATAAACATTATAGCCTATGGAAAGTCTACTGAGCAGACCACTAGAGCCTTAAATAGGGTCCATGGAAGGTATATTGCCTGGGCAAAGAGGCATGGAGCTAGGTTTGCCCCTGAAAAGTACTCTCTAATGCATTTTTCAAGAAATACTAGGAGGTTTAACCTTGGGAAACCACTAGTTTTGGAAGGAACCAATATAACTATTTAACCACAAGAGAGCCTTAGAATTCTGGGTCTATTTCTAGATTCTAGGTTGAATTGGTCACAGCATTACAAAGCAATAGAGAGAAAATTGGCCACCCAAACCAATGCATTGGCTAGGTTAACTGGCTCTACCTGGGGTATTCCATTGGAGGAGGGTAGACTACTATATAAAACAGTGGTTCTACCAGCAATTACCTATGCCTCTATAGCCTGGCATACACCTACCCTAGATGGAAATGCCAAAGGACTGGCTAAGAAGCTAGAAACCTTCCAAACCAATGCTCTAAGGATAGTTAGTGGAGGTTTTAGAGCTACTCCAATCCATGCATTGGAAACAGGCACTGGAATTGCCCCCATAAACCTAGTTTTGGATGCCCAGGTTGCTCTATATAGAAGGAAAACAGCAGGCACATGGATTGAAAACCTTATTAAAGAGAAATGCCTTAAAATTCAGACAAAGCTTCAAGAACCAAGAAACCACCAAGACTGGAACCAGCTTAATAGAAAGATTAGGCATCTAGAAGAGACTACAGAGAATTGGTGGAATTCTTGGTTAGGCAAAGGTTTAAACCAGAGCAATAAGTCCTCTAGTAAGGCACAGGCTAGAGAGGCAATACTAGCTCTCTGGAGGAAGAAATAGAGTGGAATTACTAGGGAACTAGACCTTAGAATTAACCACTACCACCTAACTCCAGATTCTAGACCTCGAAACCTGTATAGAGGTCTCCAAAAGGCTCAATGCTCTCTAGCTATATAACTTAGAACTAGAAAGATTGGTTTAGCTGCTTTTCTCTTTAAACAAGGAGTTCCTGGCTATAATAGCCCTCTATGCTCTTGTGGAAGAGGTCAAGAGACTCCAGTATATATTACTATATACTGTGAGAAATATACCCTAGAAAGAGAGGCCTTAAAGGCCCAAACAGGCTCTATAGACTTTAAAAGGCTCTTGGGAAGTGCAAAGGGAATTAACCACCTAACTAGGTGGTGGCTCCAACAGAGAATTTTGCCACAGTTCTATTTAGTAAATTCTTTGTTCTATAGAATATAGAAGGCAGCCTGCTTGCTTGTATTGCTTTTATTCTATTTTCTTTTTCTATTTCTTTATTTCTTCTATTTCTATTTATTATTCTCTATATTTGTACTACACCTTTCTTTTCTTCTCTTTGTATAGCCAAAATAGGCAATAGTTTTCTTTTATTGTATACTAAAAAGCCCTGTACTATCTACTCTCTTTATTAGTTTTATTTTGTTTGTTTTGTATAACCTTTTGTATTTCTTTTTGTTATTTGGCTTTTGTTGCTCTATTTGTCTTGTTTTGAAGAACTGTTAATTCCTGACTGCACAGGAATACTGGGTAGGCTTGATGTTGAGAAAGCAGGCTCAATAAGGCATGTACATACTAGTCTAGCAGCTCCCAATGGCCCTTAAGGCTCAGGGTGTATTAATTTATTATTATTATTATATTATATAAGTATATAAAAGGCTTAGAAAAAAATAAAGATATAATAATAATAATAATAAATTAATACACCCTGAGCCTTAAGGGCCATTGGGAACTGCTAGACTAGTATATACATGCTTTATTAGCCTGCTTTCTAACATCAAGCCTACCCAGTATTCCTGTGCAGTCAGGAATTGACAGTTCTTCAAGACAAATAGAGCAACAAAAGCCAAATAACAAAAAGAGATACAAAAGGTTATACAAAACAAACAGAATAAAACTAATAAAGAGAGTAGATAGTACAGGGCTTTTCAGTATACAATAAAAGAAAACTATTGCCTATTTTGGCTATACAAAGAGAAGAAAAGAGAGGTGTAGTATAAATATAGAGAACAATAAAATAGAAATAGAAATAAGAAATAGAAAAAGAAATAGAATAAAGTACAAGCAAGCAGGCTGCCTTCTATATTCTATAGAACAAAGAATTTGCTAAATAGAACTGTGGCAGGATTCTCTGTTGGAGCCACCACCTAGTTAGGTGGTTAATTCCCTTTGCACTTCCCAAGAGCCTTTTAAAGTCTATAGAGCCTGTTGGAGCCTTTAAGGCCTCCCTTTCTAGGGTATACTTCTCACAGTATATAGTAACATGCACTGGAGTTTCTTGACCTCTTCCACAAGAACATAGAGGGCTATTATAGCCAGGAACCCCTTGTTTATAGAGAAAAGCAGCTAGACCAATCTTTCTAGTTCTAAGCTGTATAGCTAGAGAGCACTGAGCTTTCTGGAGACCTCTATAAAGGTTTAGAGGTCTAGAATCTGGAGTTAGGTGGTAGTGGTTAATTCTAAGGTCTAGTTCCCTAGTAATTCCACTCCATTTCTTCTCCAGGAAGCCATTATTGCCTCTCTAGCCTGAGATTTACTAGAGGACCTATTCTCTTGCCTTAATCCATTCCTTAGCCAGAGATTCCACCAATTCTCTGTAGTTTCTTCTGGATGCCTAATCTTTTTATTAAGCTGGCTCCAGCTTTGGTGGTTTCTTGGTTCCTGAAGCTTTGTCTGAATTTTAAGGCATTTCTCTTTAATAAGGTTTTCAATCCTTGTGCCTGCTGTTTTCCTTCTATATAGAGCAACCTGGGCATCCAAAACTAGGTTTAGGGGGGCAATTCCAGTGCCTGTTTCCAATGCATGGATTGGAGTAGCTCTAAAACCTCTACTAACTATCCTTAGAGCATTGTTTTGGAAGGTTTCTAGCTTTTTAGCCAATCCTTTGGAATTTCTATCTAGGGTAGGTGTATGCCAGGCTATAGAGGCATAGGTAATTGCTGGTAGAACCACTGTTTTATACAGTAGCCTACCTTCCTCCAATGGAATACCCTAGGTAGAGCCAGTTAACCTAGCTAGTGCATTGGATTGGGTAGCCAATTTCCTCTCTATTGCTTTGTAATGCTGTGACCAATTTAACCTAGAGTCTAGAAATAGACCAAGAATTCTAAGACTCTCCTGTGGTTAAATAGTTATATTGGTTCCCTCCAAAACTAGTAGTTTTCCAAGGTTAAACCTTCTAGTATTTCTTGAAAAATGCATTAGAGAGTACTTTTCAGGGGCAAACCTAGCTCCATACCTCTTTGCCCAGGCAATACACCTTCCATGGACTCTATTTAAGGCTCTAGTAGTCTGCTCAGTAGATTTTCCATAGGCTATAATATTTATATCATCACTGAAGCCTATACTTAATACTTTCTGGTGCTCTGGATTGCATAGATCCACCAATTCAGCATTATAGAAGAGAAATAGAATTGCAGATATACAAGACCCCTAAGGAGTTCCAGCATAGATATTAAAGGTTTTAGAAGCCTTGTTTTTAAACCAAAGAATAGAGGCCCTATCCTGCATAAAGCTTCTAACCCAGCCTACTAGAGACTCTGGAATACCCTTTTTCTTTAGAATATAGACTAGCCTTTCTGGAATAACATAGTCAAAGGCTCCAGTCATGTCCAAGGAGAGAATAGAAGCTATACCTCTCTCCAGTGGGTTTCCTTGCCATACAGTCCTAATTGTACCTAGTAGTAAATCCAAAGCATGGGTGGTTGAATGGCCCTTTCTAGCTCTAAATTGGGTGGCAGGAAGAAGGCTATATTTCTTAGCTATATTCTGGAGCCTTCTGGCTGTAACCCCTTCTATAACCTTTCCCAGAGTATTTAGAAGTGCTACAGGCCTCCATGCCTTAGCAATGGAGTAGTCTGGTCTTCTAGGCTTTCTTAAAACTACTGTTTTGGCAGTTTTAAAGATCTTTGGATAGTGTTGCCAATTCCAACATCCCTCTATAAGGATTTGCATTGGTTTATAAAGGGAAGGTCCTAAGGCTTTTAGAAATCCATTAGGAATACTATCCAGGCCTGGGGCTTTCCAAGAGGCTGTTGCCTTTATAAATTGGCCAATTTCTTTCTCTGTAGGGGGCTCTAGGTCTTCTAATGCAGCTGGGAAGCTTATATCTTCCTCTATATTATGTAAATCTGCCTCTGGAAGCTGGGGAAAGAATTGGGTTGCAAATTCCTGAGATTTTTGCTGGTGTGTGGTAGCAATTTCTCCATTGCTAGTCTTTAGAGAGGGAACCAGGGGTAGTTCTATAGGTAAATGGCTTTTTAACCTCCCCCACCTTGCTAGTTTCCACAAAACTGCCCTCTCTTCCCTAAGCCTGTGGGTAAATTGTCTAAATTGGAATCTTTTAGACTCTTTAATAGCCTTTTTCTTGGCTTTGGCAGCTTGTTTAACTAGGTCTGGATGGGCAGCCCTTGCTCTAAGACTTCTTTCCTCCTGAATTAGGCCAGCAATCTCTTGATTCCACCAGGGAGCAGCTTTTTGGCTTGGTTTAGAGTTTTCTCTTGTTTTTGGAACAGTAATCTCAGCAATACTAAGAATTTTTTACTATAAATAGAAGGCATACTGCTCTACCTCTTCCCTGCTATTTAGGCTATTTGGAAACCAGATATCTTGGGCTAGATTTTGGACTTCTTCTTGATTGGTATCCTTCCATTTGTACCTTCTTTGATTTGGCTGGTCTAGCACTGTTTCTAGGTTAAAATCCAATGCTATAAGCATGTGGTCAGATCCATGTTAAAGATTCCCAGGGGTAGATATAGAAATAAGCTTATTTGCTATATCTATAGAGCCAAAAGAGAGATCAATGGTTGTCCTGGAAGGGTGCCTAATCCATGTAGGCATTTTAGAGGGGGTAAGTAGCTCTAGGCCTAGACTAGCTGTAATTTCCAATAGATCCTTTGCTATTTCATGGGTTTCAGTAGATCCCATAGCATTCCAAAGAGAATGGTGAAGATTAAAGTCTCCCAGTAGAATATTAGAGCTACTTAGCTCCAATTCTTGAAGCTTATAGATTGGAGAGAGCCTATCTATAGTATTGTATGCTCCTGGGGGTGGTGAATATATATTTATAACCTTAATCTCCTTCTCTTCTTCCAAAATTGTAAGAATTGCAATATTTGGACATGGAAAGTCTATTAACCAGGTTCCAGGCTTGCATAGAGAGGTATTCAGTAGAAAGCAGGCATTTGTATAGAATTTGTCTAGATATAGGGGTAACCATTGGGTACTAGATCTTCCTATAGTCTGAAATAGTCTAGTGTCTTTCCAAGGTTCTTGAATAGCTATAAATTGGAAGTTAAACAGCTGTGGATCCCCTATTATTCCAAGCATAATATCCTTGCTTAGGTGGGTGTTATATTGAGCTACCCTCATTGAGAATTGGCAGGATTCTGGCTTGCCTCTAGATTCTCCTCTGTGGTATCCATTTCACTTGCTAATTCAGCCTGATTTTGGGATTCAGCCTGAAATAGTGTCTCTATTCTTGAATGGGAATTTGCAGCAGTTCTCTAGACAATCTCCAGACCTGAAGGCCTTCCTCTCTTTCTAGTAGCCTGGGTAGAAGGTTCTAACCTAGTCCTTTTGCTACTAGATTGGAGCTGGGATGCTTCAAAAGGTGTTGGTTCTCCTAATTGGATTGGTAGCTTGTTCTCCTGTCTACTAGCAAAGAATTTAGGCTTGTTCTCTTTGGCCAAGGCTATTCTTTCTGTTTCAACCTTGTGCTTAGGGCATTGCATGTCTCCAGAGGTGTGCTTTCCTTGGCAATTAGAGCACCTAGCTCTAGAGAGGTCCCCTTTTAGGGGGCAATGCTCAAATCTATGGTCTCCTTTGGAGCAGAAACCACATTTAGGGGCTTTAGTGCAGTATCTAGCTTGGTGGCCATACCCCTGGCAGTGATAGCACCTAGAAACTAGGTATGTAGAGTTAAATAGCTCTACAGTTTTAAGCTTATTCTCAATAACTAGCCCATTGTTAATTAGGTAGTTAGCTTGCTCAGGGGTTTGGAGATCTAGAAGCATAGAGCCAGACTTCTTGGTATTCTTTAGAGTAGCTCTTCTCCAGTGGAATTGCTGAATCCTAAGAAACCCTTTAAGATTAGGGTTATACTTAAGAATATTGGCCTTTCCAATCTCTTGCTGGTCCTATTTAAAGGCTTCTTTGTGTACTCCATACACTAGAACTGTATACCTTCTAGTATAGACCTTGTTTTCCTCTTGCTTGCCAAAGGTATTAAGCCATACCTTGTTTGCTTTAGCTCTATCCTTGGTAGCTGTATTCTCAGCCACTAGAATAATCTCAGAGCTAGCTAGTCTCCTAGCTCCTAAGAAAAGTCCAATTCCATGCTTTTTGGTAGTTTCATTAATCTTTGCAAGGGCTGTGGCATGTGGAATAGTAGCTAGAAGTTCAGCTAGGGCTGGGCTTCTAATCTTTAGCTCTCTAAGCTGCTGGGGGGTTGGAAGCTTCTCCTTTGGAGCAATTCCAGTTTTTGCTATGCTAGCATAGCTAGGGAGGCTCTGTGGGGTAGAGATTGGAGGCTGGGGGGGTGGAGGTTGCTCTAATATTGTTTTTAGAGCCTCCAGGCCAAATTGGCCTAATCCTGCTTGAAGCTTGGTAACCCCATTATGGTTGGGGCCTAGGTCTTAAAGAACTAAGTCAATTCCTTCTTGTATAGTTGCAATAGCCTGGCTAAGGTTCTTTCTTTTTTAAACTAAATTTCCAGCTTTTGGGTTCACTGGCTTTGCTCCAATTCTCTGGGGACTCTCCCCTAAGCTTTGGAAGCTGCCTGTGTTCAATGGGGTAGGCATTTTAGCTAGAAATACTAGGTTTGCTAGCTAGAGAAAGGATTCTGGCTGTTTGTACTATCTTTTTGCTTAGAAGTAGTAAACTAAGGTGAATTGCCTTGCAAGCTCACCACACTTCACTAGTTTTTAGAGAGAACTAGTAAACTAAATGCCTTTTTAAGAAAAATACAGAAAACTTTACAAAAGGGGAAGGAGTGGTGTATACAAAAGGGGGAAAAATTTCTAGAATTAGACTCTAAGAGCTTGTTCTAGCAGTAATTTATTTTGGAGGGGAATTACCAATCCCAGAAGCTTCTTTGGAGGGGAAACTTTAAAAACCAACTAGAAGTATCTAAATCTAAAGCTACTGTACCAGTGGCTATACCACCGAGGCACTAGTAGAGATAGAAATAGGTGTACAACTAGTAAAAGTAAAGTAGTAGTTAAAGGAAAAGGGGGTAGTGCTAACACCTCTGTTTTTGGTCTAGAAAAGCAGAGAAAAACCTTAATCTAGCTAAAGTTCCAGGACTAGAGCCAGCAAAAAAGAACTAAACAAAGAAAAGGGTCTCCCTAAGGAATAAAGCTAGTTCTTAACTAATACTGGGCTAAACCAGGTCCACTAGTAGAACTAGACTAGTTTTATTAGGTTAAAACTAGTAAAAGGTAGGGCATTCTATTTTATAGACCCAAAATATCCAAACTGGGTAATAGTTTTTGCAGAGAACTATTAAACTAAGCAGTCTTGTTTAAGCCTGTGATCGCGGGAACAGGACTAAGGCCAATACAAACTGTAGTAAAGCCTTTTGGGTATAACAAGGAAAGTAGAAAAGATTGATAGAGAGGTTGGTAGAAAGGTTAGTTGCTGGAGCAATAAAAGGGGGGTACCGCTCCTGCAGTTTGCATGGCGTTTGTGGTGTGTGGCGCAGAAAAGGTACTTGGCGTGAATGTCTGGGAACACCAGAAATGTTGGTTTGGGGTGAAAATTTTTCGTTCGCGAATTGTAAAGGCAATATCGGTCGCACGGTTCTGAAATTTAGATATCTTGTTCAGCTAATATAGGCGTACGCAGCATCCAATTTCCAGAAGATTTGGACTAATATTGGTGGTATAGTGAAGGGAAATGTCCCTCTTCTGTTGATGGATCGGTGAAATCACCTTTTCATCAACAGCACCCCCAATACAGGGCCAATTGGCCTGAAATTTGGATGGTAGCCTCTGTAAGAGACAGGCTTTCAATTGAACCTATTTTCAACGTAAAATTCCAAGAATTGACTCAGTTTGGATTCCGGCGTTTTTTTTTAAAATAAAGATATAGATAAATAAGTACTATAGAGAATTAAATTTCTAGATTAGAGATAAGGTCTATATAAAAATAATAAATTAGTAAATAAAATATTTAACAAAGAAACTTAATAACTAAATAAATAAACTATAGAAAATTTTAGATAAGGTTAGTAAATTATTTAAGCTTAAATTACTAGAATTATTCTAGATCTACTCTATTATTTTACTAAACAAGCTATAAAAGAACCCTAATAATCTATTACTAGAATAAATACTTAATAAATAGTCCCTAATTAAGGTACATAGTAACCTAGAATATAAAGTTAAAGATATACTAGTATTAAAGCTCTACTATAGAAAGCTATAGTACTATATAAAGTAGGCTAACTATAATAATATTAGGGGATAGACCCCATTGCCTATTTAAGCTATACTCTTATAATAAACCCTATAGCACTGGACCTAGTACTACAAATTCTATAGCACCGGACTTGGTACTACAAAGCTTTGTTAGCAGGACTAATATATTGGTATAGATAAACCTTTTTCTGGATTAACAATAAAGCTTTACAAAAACCCCTTTTCTTAATTTTTTTTTCTTTTCTTTTCTTTCTTAATAAATTCTCTATATATATAGAACCTAGTTAGCCTGCCTAATTTAGAATCCTTACATTAGAATTTATTTATAATTAGTTAGGTAAACAGAGCCTTTAAATCTATAGTTTAATTGGTTAACAACAATTTAATGGCTTAGATAAGCATTGGCCCGGTCCCTATACCTGCATTAGTAGCTAGTAAGCAACAATAATATATTGGAAGTCCTAGATCTTAGATTCTTTTAGGTATACAAAAACAATATATTAAATAATAGAACAATATAAAAACAAAGCCCTTTTTATATATAATAAAGGCACTTAATAGAATATAAAATAGATAGAAATAACAATAGATAAGTAGCTAAACAGGCCCCCTAATAGAATAACAGTATAGCCCTGCTGCAGTAAATACCCTAATAGATAATTAATATAATAACAAGTATACAAGAATGCAAAGTATTAATACTGGAATTAATATAGACAATATACCTTTAGGTACAATAACAAAAAGAGGCTTGTAAGAAGTAGATTTAATAAGTTATAGAATAATAGAATATATAAAAGAGGCTACTTTGTAATAAGCTAGAGAACCTTTATTAATAAGTAAACCAGACCCCCAAAGTTTTAACCTCTCTTTTAAACTATAGTAAACAAGTATTGGGCAAGGTATACCCTTATAGTAATAAGGACTAAACCCTATACCAAGTATTCTATATAGTACTAAAGGGTAAGTTTAGAGTTAATAGTTATCTAATTAGCAGTAATTATAATTAAGTTACTTATAGCTTTAACTACCTCCAGGACAAAGCTACCTTAATAATATAACCCTAGTTTAGTACCTACCAGAACAATATAACAATATTTACTAAGGATAAGTTTTTTAAATAAATAGATACTATATTTAGAGACCCCAAAGCCACTAATAAGGTATAACAAAAGGTTACTACTATAAAATAATATAATAGAGAGTTTAATACTTTTCTAGCTAAATTTAATAGAGTACTCCTTAAAGTAAATACCTATAAATAGCCTAATAGTATTAAGAAAAACTACCTTTGTACTATAGTAAACCTAGATTTAGTAAATTAAATAATTATAGTTAACAAAAAATCTATTTACTAAGAATACTGTAGTTAGCTTTATAAAACTTAGGACTAACTTATTAGTTACTACCAATAACTAGAAGTTTGCTGTTAGTAAAACAGTAACTATTAGTAAAATAGAAACTATCTTTAAGGCTCTGTACCTCCTTATATACTTTTACTAGGCTAAATTCCAATACCTGCTCCCCAGGGTGGCAAACCAATGGACTGGTAACTAACACCAAACCAGTCTAACTGGTAAGCCAAATAGATTAGGGCTAATAAAATTAAACACTAAAAATAACTAAGACTCTATCTTTATTGTATAGACTCTATATATAGAATCTAAGAATATTCTTTTCTACTGCCTTTTTGTTCTATGCCTGTAGTAAATTAGACCAACATTAAATAGTAGCTAGAAGACAAACCTAAGAAAGTAGATAAAGAAAAAAAAGAAAAGCTTTAATAGAAAAGTACCTACTAAAGCTATAATAAAAAAAAAGCTTTAGAAAAAGTTTAATAAGTTTAAAAAGAATATAGTTACCCCTCTATTTATAGTAGATTATTATATAGATTAAAGAGTAAATAGAAAAGTCTATTCTAATTCTAGTTACAATACTATAGTAATTATAGACTTTTGTTATATCTAAAAGTATAACCTTTAATGTATTAAAGTAGATCCTTGTTCTCTATATATATAGTAAAATTATACACCAGAAACAACATTAGTAGTTATTAAACTTAATATTAATATTAAAGGCCTCCAAGACACAATATAGGTCTATAAAGTATATAGTATAAAAGATTAAAATATTCTCCTAGGGACTCTATATATAGAATAGAATATATAGTAGGTTAACCTAAAAGAACCTACCTTGGTTTATAGAGAAATAAATATTTAAGTTTAGTCTATCTACAATAGTTTAGTTAACTAAGAGATCTTGGCAGTAGCCTTTAAACTATATATTAAATACTGGAAGAACAAGGAACAGGGAATCCAAGTCTTTACTACTAGTTTAGTAGATATTAAAAAGGCCTTATATATTAAAAAGTATACTAACCTAAGAGATAAGGTCCCTAAAGTCTACTATAAATACCTAGATATCTTTAATTGTTAAGTAGCTAACTAACTATTACTATACTAACCTAGCATTAACTATAAAATTAAACTAAACTATAATATAGAGGGTAAAGACCTAGAACTTCCTTGGAAACTACTTTATTAGATATTCTATAATAAATTACTAGTACTTTAGAAAACCTTAATAAATTACCTTAATAAAGGCTTTATCTATATTAGTAACTTTCTAGCAGTAGTACCTGTTTTGTTTACTAAAAAGCCTAGCAGTAAATTATATTTCTATATAGACTACTGTACTTTTAATACCCTTACAAAGAAAGACTGTTACCTACTGCCATTAATTAATAAAATATTAGAAAGAATAGACAAAGTATACTGGTTTATAAAACTAGATATTATCTATATATTTTATAAAGTATAGATTACCAATAGCAATAAGTAAAAGATAGCCTTTAAAATATAATATAGTCTATTTAAATAGCTTATAATACCTTTTGGTTTAGTAAATACCTCTAGTATATTTCAGAAATATATTAACTGGGTACTATAGAACTATATTAATAAATTTATATCTATCTATATTAATAATATCTTGGTCTTTTTCTTAGGGTTACTAAAGAAACACTGGCAATATATTATAAAGGTCCTTAAACAGTTATAAGTAGCTAGGCTATAAGTTAATATTAATAAATATAAATTTAAAATATAATTAATAAAATACCTAGGCTTTATTATTAAAACTGGCAAGGAAGTACAAATAGACCCTAAGAAGGTAAAGGTAATACTAGAATAGTAAGCCCTAATAATAGTTAAAGAAGTCTATACCTTTATAGAGTTTATAAACTTTTACCAATAATTTATTAAAGACTTTTTAAAGGTTATTGCCCCCTTAATAGAGCTAACCAAGAAGAAAGTAATATTTAAATAGTCTACTGGCTTAGCAAAGGCCTTTAAGAAGCTTAAGTAAATATTTATTGTAGCTCCAGTACTTATATAATTTAACCCTAAAAATAAAACTGTTTTAGAAGCTAACTTCTCTAGATATATAGTAAATAGAGCTCTAAACCAATACAATAAAAATAGTATTCTATACCCCTGTACCTTTTTTTTCTAACAAAATATACTGGCAGAATATAATTATAAAATCTATAACAAGGAACTATTAGCTATTCTTAAGTATATTAGACAATAAAGCTTAGAGCTATAATTAGTCTAGAACTTTAGAGTTATTATAGATTATAAGAACCTTACCTACTTTACAATAAATTATTAGTTAAGTAAAAGATAAGTACAGTAGTCTAAGAAATTAAGTTACTATAACTTTATAATTTTATACTAACTAGGTAAAAAAGGACTGGTATCCAATACATTGTTATATTGTAAGTAAAATATACTAGAGAGTACTAATAAAAGATATACTTATTAAAATACAATATTATTAAACCCTAAGTACTTTAAAAACTAAAATAGTATAGACCCTTTAAAGGTAGTTAGAATTGTATACCTTAATACTGTAGACAATAATAATATAGGTATAGAACTTAATAGAAAAAGCTCTACTTTACTAGCCTTAGTAAAACCTAGTAATAATAAACAAACAGAGATTAGTTACCTATAGAATAAAGCAAAGAAAAATAATAGATACCTAGTAGCTATTAAAAAAGTAATTTAGAATAGCCTATACTATTTTCCCCCTAAACTTAGAGTATATATATTAATATTAGAGTACTTTTTAAATAATAATAGTAATATCTATTTTTAAAACTATAAATAAATACTAGATTATAAGCTATTATAAATATATATTATATAGAAGCTATATAACTTACTAATAACTAGTTATCCAGGCTATAACAGACTTTATATACTGTTACAATAGAATTATTACTGGCCTAATTTTGGAAATAATATTAGGTAATTAATACAAAACTATAACCTTTGTAATAGTAATACTATATAACAGTAACAAAAATATAGCCTTTTAAAACTACTATCTATTTCTAACTATATTTAGAGAGATATCTTAGTTAACTTTGTTATAGGCTTACCAGAATTAAATAGATATATAAACCTAATAGTAATTACTAACTAGCTTAGCAAGGGTATTATTGTTAAATCTATTAAAAATATTAATATAGAAACTATTACTTAAATCTTGTTTTTAACCTTCTATAGATACTATAGCCTACTAATAATAATTATCTCTAACTATAGCTTAGCCTTTGTAGAAAAATTATAGACTTAAATATACTAACTTTTATATATTAAATACTTACTATTAACTGTATACTACTTTAAAATAGATAGATTAATAAAATAGATAAATACTAAACTTAAAGCCTATCTCTATATATTTATTAATTACTACTAGACTAATTAGGTATTTTAGACTACCTTTACTAAAGTTACTTTAAATAACTATACTTTCTCTATAACCAATATTAGTCTATTCTTTCTCTACTATAGTTATAATATAGAAGTCCTCTAACCAACAGAGACACTACAATATTAGACTAAAATATATAGCTCTATCCAATAGAGTAAGGAGATTATAATAAAACTACTTAACTATACAGTATAGGCCCAATTAGCTATAGCTATAGCCTAAGAAAAGTAAAAGAAATTTACTAACTATTAGTACTAAGTAGCTCTGCAATATACTATTAATAATAAGGTATAGCTTAATATTTAAAATATACTAACTAAGTATTAGAGTAAAAAGCTTAATATTCTCTATTAGAAGTTTATAGTTACTAAATAAATTAAATTCTATACTTACTAACTTAATATACTAGAGTATTACAATATATTCTATATATAGCTACTTAGGTCTATAGTAGATAACTCTTTTTCCAGTTAGATATAGACTAACTACTGGCCAGGTACTGTTATTAGTAAACCCAGTAACTACAATAAATATAAAGTTAATAAAATTCTTAACAAATATTAAGTTAGCTACTGCTAAAGATATAAGTACCTTATTAAATAGACTAGTTAGTAAGATTTAATATAGAAACCTACCTCTATACTTAACAAAACAGCAGTACTTAATGCCTTTAAGTAATAGTATATAGAAAAAGGGGGGTAATATTAGGGGATAGACTCTATTGTCTATTTAAGCTATACTTTTATAATAAACTCTATAGTACTGGACCTAGTGCTATAAATTCTATAGCACTGGACTTAGTGCTATAAAGCTTTGTTAGTAGAACTAATATATTAGTATAGACAAACCTTCTTCTAGATTAATAATAAAGCTTTATAAAAACTCCTTTTTTTAATTTTTTTTTCTTTTCTTTTCTTTCTTAATAAATTCTCTATATATATAGAACCTAGTTAGCCTGCCTAATTTAGAATTCTTATAAATAATAACCCTAAATAGTACTCTACTGTAAATTTTTGGAACACTACTGCTACTCTAAAATAATTCTATAATAAAAATCCTTTGTAGCTAGGGCTACCTAGAAACCTACAGTACTAGCTTAACTATACTACTAAGGACAAAAATATAGAGAAGTAAAACAATAATAGTTATAAATTAAAGAACTAATCTACTACTTAAAAAGAGTAATATTACAGTAGGTATACCTAGGGGTTTTTATTACTATATTCTAAAGGTTTATTACCCTTATACTAAGCCTGGTGGGTAGGGAGTTTCTTTACAAAGTCCAGTAGATAGCTAGTTAGGGAATAGATTAATATTGTTCTAGATACAGAGGCTTAGTATATATAAACCCTCTAGAGGTTTACTAGCTCTATTTTTTTTTTCTTTTTTTCCTTAGCTTAGAGTCTTTATTTTTTAGGTAGAATAAAATTCCTTGTTTTGTTTTAACCTTGCCTTTATAGCTAGCTTAATTTAGAAAGAGAGAAGTTTTAAAGTAATAAATAAATAAATTAATACACCCTAAGCCTTAAGGGCTATTGGAAACTACTAGACTAGTATATATATACTTTATTTAGCTTGCTTTCTTAATATTAAGCCTACCTAGTATTTCTATATAGTTAGAAATTGACAGTTCTTTAAAATAAAACAAATAGAGCAACAACAAAATAAATAACTAATAAAGGTACAAGGAGGTTAAATAAAACAAAACAAAATAAAACCAATAAAGAAAGTAGATAGTACCAGTAATTGGTTTATCTATAGCGCCAAGGCGTTACCCCGTTACAGTAATGAAGCCTGCATGTATGACAAGGGTTGTGATGTGCTGGCATTAAGGCTCCTGGCTGGGGGCCCAACTGCATGGTCCATCCGTTGGGCTGTGTCTATACAATTGCATTTTTGGAGATTTCGCTATTTATTTACTTTTCTCCATCCCGCAAAGGTATTTAAATCTCAGTTCTCACCCAAAATCCGTCCTTGTCAACATAGGTGACGACATGGATGAAGGCTACGAGGCTATTATGAGCTCGACCTCACAACAGTCTTGCACGACCTGGGCAGTCGTTCAGGGTACTTTGATCGATCCGCGTGAAACAGAAACAAAGGAACAAGCCGTCGCCCATATTGATGCAATCTACGAGTCCGGCATCCCCTTCTTTACCAAGCGGGCAATCCGTGCGCTCTCGGACCAACTTAAGACTCAAACCGCCCTCGGGGACAGAATCATCACCAAGGACCTGACCGGTGCTAGAATCGAATGGAGAGTGAAACTCGGAAAATCTATCAACCTCATATTCGGCGAGGATCGGGAAAACAAGAAGGAATGTGTCTAGTAAGATTTCCGCTCATAGTTGGTACTTCGAGCGGGTAGGCAATTGAATCAGCTGCTAATACCACCCAGCAAAGAGCCCGGGGTAGGGTATAGATCTAGATCGTCCCTCAAAAGGTCGTTAGACTGGTACGGTGTTAAGGACTCGGCCTACGAACCCCTGCGTTTGATGTACCGGGTATGCCAGGTTGACCCGAGCAGTGAGACCAAGGAAATCATTCCTGATGGGGACATACAAGACCGTGAAATGGTGACCAAGGAGTTCCGAGAGAAGAGTCAGGTCTGGGAAGAAAGTAAAACTTGCCAGCGTTTCAAATCGATTTTGTCTTCGGAGGTCAGCAGTCACGATATCAACAAGATCGTTGGACTCGCTTGCGGTAGTCTGGCCTTACCAAATAACAACCGTGCTGTGGTCCAAACCGCGTTACTAGTCACCGTGAGAAATTGGTTGAAAGAGCGAGATCCTCACGAAGATATCTCTTGTTATATCCAGGACCCGATGAATACCTCTGTCGACAGGGAAGTTCTCGTAGATATCGGGTTCGAGATGATTGACGATCCACGCGGTTGGCTTGAGATTGACGAGCGATCGGTCGTGCTCTCGGTGGCCCCAAATGTGCCTGTCAAAGAAATCATCGCGGACACTGCTAGGCCCGCCGTTGTGATATGGCATCGAGTTAAGGATGATGATAAAGACTCGTGAGTGTTACAGGGTGATATGCGGGTGACTTGTATATTAGGTCTCGGAACTAATATCTTTGCTAGGACTGACCCTGACTCGCCTCGGGTTCGGAAAATGATGGCAGGTTACAAGTTCCATGAATTTGGAGACAACGAGACATGGTCGGATGTAGCAATCTATACCCGGGAATCCAAGGTGGCCCCAGTCCCGAGAGAAGATGGTACGTTCGAGGATTCGCCGCCTGACATCCCGATTCCGAAAATTTCGATCATGCCCGCCTTTTCTTGAGAACCCCTGCGACGTTGTTATTTGTGGGTTTTTGATGCTGTCGTGGAGGAGCTGTAATCCTTGTGCGGTGCAGCGCCAACTGCAAATAATTGTCCTTTCACTTTTACAATTGATTTTTGCAATGAATCGTCTTAAAAAAGGGTTCAGTAGCTCTATTTAAAACCAACCTAGGTTCCACTGTAACCTGACTAATCTTCTAATATTGGGGCAATCTGTTGATCCAATCTTCTTTCACAGTAAACAGGTATTGTATAAAAATAGATATTATTAGTAGTATTTAGTAAATAAACTACTACCTAATAGAGCAGGACCTAACTCCAAAATATAGAATACCGCTAACCTGAAAGATATCTCGAAGATAAATATATCTCCCCAACTGCTCCACTGCAATGTTCCAACGTGCATATTTTACTGATTAGTTGCCTCCGTCCAACCTGAGGAGGCTGGTGTCGACATAGCAGTCAATGGTCAATGTGCTCGCCCGGCAGTGAAAATCGACCGGAAAATTCGTTTCGAGGATCAGGGCCGTACACGTTGTTTCCAACAGAAATATAACGAAAACAAAGAGAATTATTAGGGCGCTGATAATATTTTTCTTTTGCTTTTAATAAGAGAGGCAAAGGGTCACCATAATACTGCCGCGCCCAAACAAATACAAGGGCAAGAAGCTTGGCCAATGCACTTTGCTTTAACTCTGGAGAGTTGGATCAAAACCCTCTCTATTTGGAATTGCAGCCAAGCTAATCGAATAGGGAGGCAATCCCACCCCCAAGTCACGTCTTACCTGAAACGCCTAACAATACATTGACGTGATAATACATAAAAGAACAGTTGTAATAAATGGCGCAAATGACCCAGTTTTTTGCCAAATTGAGAAGATTATAGGACGAGGAGAAGAAGTGGCAGAGGATTATTTTTAACAAGGAGGAGCGTTTAAATACAAAGTAACACCCACTGCTCCGTATATTTTAGAGTATAAAGGCGCTGGCTTGACATAGTCAGAACCTGTGGGTTTTCTACAATAGCTATAATTGGTTATTGTCTATCCTCAAGCTAAAATACATGGCTCAGGAAGCATCGCTTGCACAGTGGTTGCAAGAAACAGGCTGCCTGCCTTATCGAGACACTAATATATAGATACAAGGTATAAAGGGCTTTGTTCTATATAGAAAAATAAAGCAACTTCTGGTGTTCTTGCCCTTAATTTATTTATAGATTTGTTAAATATTGTAGACAAGTATATAGTGTTTTCTTAGATAACAGCGAGAGCATGGCCGCCAGCTTCACCCGCAGTTATTGGAAAGGGTGGCAATTGAGGGATTTTCTCCTCACCAATACTTTTAAATAAATACAAAAGTAACAAAACTAGCTGCAGGCTTTAAACCGCTAAATTAGAACAACAGCAATTAATCCCTACTTATCCCCAAAAATAGATCTCTTGATCACAAATAGAAGGAATTTAAAGCGAGCCAGAAAAGGAGGCGATCAAGGATATATAATAGTTTAAAAAAGAGTAGAGAAATAGTTCCCTGTATAATTGTGCTTTTATACTATTATTTACCTTTCTCTCCTTTCTTGCGCCTTGCCTTGCTATCTTACTATAAGAATCTAAGTATATTCTGCTTGGTTGACTGTAGGTTCAACTTGGACGGTCTCTGATCATTATTAGTGATATCGCCTTGCAATAATGATTTGGGCATTCCGGCTAAGTCCCGCAACATTATCTTTTACCCCAATATTACTTGCTCGCATAGCCTTTGCCGCTCTCATAGTCCTCGTTGTGTTCTCTCAATTGTTACATTTTGATATTATACGCCGGTTGTACCCACCTTTGCATCCTTCCAGTGGTATCGGGATCGGACAGAACAATACAGATACACAAACAACATTCCCTACATCTCTTTCGCCGTTTGTCGACACTGAACCGTTGAAATCAACAAGAGTCCCCGTGGACGCTGGGGGCGTGCTCCTTACAAAGCCCGCCGGATCCAAAATTGTCGCCGTTATTTTTTATGGCCGTCGCTACCAGGCTTCCATTCTGGATTGTTATATCCGAAAAAACCTTGCATCAAATGGCGGCTGGCTTGATGAGGTTATCTGGGCCGTGAACACGAACATCGAGGGGGATCAAATATATATTAAAGAGATTACTAGAGCGGTTCCCGAGTATAGAATTGCAACTGTCTCTGTCAGTTACAACTCTAAAGGATTCAGAACATACAACGATGTTTGGGATAAAGCCTTCACGGATGAAAATGCTACATACGTGAAGGTTGACGATGATATCATCTTTATGGAAGATAATGCTATCCCGCGCCTCATCACAACACTATTCCAAAATCCCAATGCTTTGGTGGTCTCCTCTAATGTTGTAAACAATCCAGCATTAGGATGGGTTCATTATCACATGGGTGCAGTCCATCCTTATATGCCCGAGGTGGTACCCGAAACCCATCGTCTGGCTACAAGACGAAACGGGTTTTGGCGAAGCTCTCAATTGCCTCATGTGGATTCGGTATCATGGGATATGCCGAACATGTTTGAATTCTATAAAGTCTTCAATGTCGATGGCAACGAGACAATTCCGAAGCACCGATGGCTCCCGATAAACGATCCCGAATATATTCGAAAGACTCCGGTGGCCCTTTCTCAGTACGATCCGGTTGGGCCCAACCTGGTCTGGTGGGCACTGGGCGCGCAGGCCCATTACTCTCTGCTACAAAATATTGAGGCAAATGAACTAAGTCGGTATTTCATGGTTCGGGACCCTCACCAGCCTAAAGGCCTTAGCAGCACATGGGATATGACAGGGACACGACTCAGCATTAACTTCCTGGCAATTAGAGGTTGTGATGTGCTCCAGTATCGGGAAGAGATTGGGCTAGAAGACGATGAACTTACATTAACAGTCAAATTGCCCTTGGCTATTGGACGACGTATGTCTACCAAAATTCCCATCCTTAGCATTGATGTTGAGTGTTAACAAAAGGGGTCATATTAGCTGTCCTGGTGGAGACAACATCAGTTGTTGCTCATTTTACATTTGGGCCACAGAAGCCTATTACAGCAACCGACCTTTTGGAGCGATACCATAACTACGCCGCAGAAATGGTCTGTTCAAAGGGTATTCGTGAACCAGAGGTTTACTATAATAGTGGGGAGATTGAGAGACCATCACATTATAGAGACAAGGAAGAAAATAAACCGCCACAGAAGATCTAGTAGATACTCTAGGAGATTCTAGCGTGGAGCAAGATCTATCTAATATTCTCCGGTCTATTTATAAGTAAGCCTGTTCCAATCGAAAGAAAAGTAATATATATTTAAAAATTAGGTACTACTACTTTCTCTTCTTTCTGTATTATTTTCTATAATAATCAATAGATATTATATAAACATAGATATTATTAGTAGCTTCCAGTAAATAAACCACGATCTAATAAAAGAGTTCTTTGCTATCTATTAACCTTAAGATAGAGAATGCCACCAAGCTAAAAGATATCTCTAACAGGTAAATGTCCCTACCCTGCCCCACAGACTATTTAACACCTTGCTAGCCCAGTTAAGGAGATATCCCAACATCGAGAGAAGGATTTATCTAGTTTTAGAAAAGGGCTGCAGGTGCAATAGCTCTAAAATGCACCAGACTTATCCTAGGAGCCATGCACAGGCAGGTCTGTTTTATACTTGCACCCTAAAGAAGCTTCTGTCACAGCAGTTGCCAAAATCCCCTGTGCAACATCATTTTTGGTAAGGCGAAAATCTCCCGTAGACTGTAGATATAAGGAACTCAGGAATAGATCCGTGGGTAAAGTACGTGACACGAACGACGAATGGTTGGTCGGGCTTTTCATCAATTTCACCAACGGACTGATATTGAATGACTCGTAAAATGCCTCCGCACCATGTATTGATCTTGACAGCCGATTCCTCTGTGCGGCTGGTATACTCTTCCATGGTAATCGTACATCCAGGTTTGTTCCAGTCGCCACCTATAAAGTTGCCCTTCTCGAATGACTCAAACGCGTATCAGAGGCCGAAAAGTGGCAGATACGCGCTTCTCACACGTCTTTCCCTTGCCTACGTCTCCGCCACAGAGACCAGCTTCGTGGCAGCCGCCGAGAGATCCAGTCCCAACATTCTCAGGGCCATTGCAAAGACGGACGTGGTCCTTTGGTATCGAGTCTATAATATGTTCAAGAACTCCTCCAGCTCAGCAGGCACTGATCGCAGAATATTCTCCAGAGCAGCCACAGATGCCCTTCGAGAAGAAAGTTCTTCCTCCGGAAACTTAAGTAGCAACGCCACTCAGAGAAATACTTCTTGTACGTTACTGACAGTTGAATTGACTAGGCTGTCACATCCAGGAGTGTCCTTATCATATAGATGTTGAAAGTGTTCATGCCTCATAGTTTGCTATTCACAAAGTTTGAGATGTTGGTTCCAGGGAGTGTATGGAGGTATATACGCTGAGAAGCTAAAAACACTCCTATTATAGATTGTACTTGTGACTGGAGATATAGATCTTTATGTTTCTGTTGTTATTGTTATTAATACTGTTTCTGTTAACAGTGTTGTTATCACCAGTCCAGCCACTGAATATTGTTGCAAGATCCCAATATAACTTCTCCTTTTCATTAAATTCATCAAGCCCATCAATAAACAGGCAGATTCTAAAGTTTTGACCAACCTCAGGGTCAATAAATAGGCGATCAAATGCTGTCCGAATTACCCGGCCCGTGATATCCAGGAATCTGTTGCCTGTTCCGGTGGCGAAGTCATGATGTCTCCAACATCGAGGGAGAAGCAGTTTTGTGATATCCAAATTATCCTTGATAATGTCATAAAGTAGGTCTCATAGCATTCCTCGCATTGTCTTTTGGGCAGCGCTGCCAAGTTTCCAGAAAAAAAAAACCTAGAAAGGATAAGCCGCTTGCCGTCAGATGCTACCCATGTCTCAAGATATGCGCGAACTTCGGCGTGGTACGCGAGGAACTTCATCAATGTAGACTTCCCCGAGACCAGCTTCCCGGCAATATGAAAGACCCCGGAGCCAGACTTCAGCCACTCCGGGAAATTAATAACCTCATCTTTGTCGTATCTGCTTCAATGTTACTGTTAGAATTCCCAGGATCCTGAGTTATCCATTCGAAAGTTTTGTCGTAGGCGTCGCTGATAGTTTCGTGTGTTGAAATGGGAGAACGAAGCTCTCTCAAAATGGCTTCATGGTTTAGGAGTTCCAAAGCGTCTCGAGAAATACCCCCGGGTGACTTGAATTCTGTGGGCGGATTTTTCTCCATGCCGGACGCCACCCTTCTTTTTTTATGTCTGAATGCGAGCAACTTGCTAACAAAATGCCGCCATGTAAATACACAAGTTTGTAAATACAAAATTATAAGTTTTGAACTAGGTATTCTTACGGGTGTTCCAATTTAAGGCAAAGTAGTATATATTTAAGTAATGTAACTTATACTTATTTTCATAAAGCACTTCTATTCTAGAGCTTATCCCCCAATGTACCTCCTATTAGCCGTATGTACTAGGCCAATAGGATTGATGCCACCCTCGAGGCCAACGGTCGTTTGTCTCTGCGAGCCTCTGCTGTCTAGCTGTTTACGACCGATCGTGCTCCCCGAAGCGATTTCCCCAAGCCATGCGAAAGTGGTATGTGGCGCCTATATCCGAGATAGTGCGCATCTCCTCTTGTGTCAATTTCACCTTCAATGCCTGGGCGTATTCATCCAGTCTCTCAGGCTTTGTTGTGGTAGTGACTGCTACAATACCGCTCTGAATAACCCAAGCAAGAAGCACCACAACCTCAGTAACGTCGTGTGCTTTTGCTATATGTGCCAATGGATCACGCAGCGGCCCCTCCGGACAACGGAATGCCGGCGTCAGTCCTTTAAATGAACCAACTTGAATGTGGTTCTGACGCAGCCACGGAATATATCCATCTGCCCGCTGAAGATACGGATGGTATTCGATTTGGTTGAGAACCGGTGGGTCGGATGCTCCTTTGAGCGTTGCCTCAACATCGGAGCGCAGGTAATTGCTTACACCGATTGATCTGACTTTACCAGCGGTCTTGATCTCCTCCATTGCTTTCCAGGCACGCTGAAAGTCAGCTTCCGACTTGGCGAAGAATGGGACGTGGATCAAGTACCTATAATGTCAATAATGTTAGCCCAAAGTCCGCCACCATAAATGCAGTCCAAGTGGCCGCAGGTTTCCTTACAAGTCGAAGTATTCCAGCTGCATTTTTTGGAGACTTTGGTCCACTGCAGCAGGGATATCTTCGATGCCCTGAGCAACTTTGTTCGTAATGTACAACTTGTCGCGTGGGATGCCAGACTCCTTGATTGCAATGCCAACCTCTTCCTCTGTTCCATACATTTCCGCACAATCAAGGTGATGGAAGCCCTTGTGGATGGCCATCTTGGTCAATTGCACAAGATGCGCGTCAAAGTTCGTGTTGCCATCATCTTTGAACCAAGCTGTTCCTGTGCCAAAGGCCAGCTGAAGAGTTTGTTAGTTAAGGGGGATTTGCTTAGGAAAGCGACACTCATGTTTATGGCTTACCAAAGGAATTTTGTTACCATCACGAAGTGGCAGCAGGGGAATATCCATAGTTCGAATAGCCGGAGCTGTCTGGATGAAGTTCAAGAAACGGTATGGGAATAATGGGCGTTGGTGAAACAAGGCGCAGGTTGGCATTAAGTGATGCGAGCTTGGCAGGTTAACTTTTGGCGGCATGAAAGCCCAGCACAGCGCTTATTATTTATATCTGTCCCGTAACCTGCGTCCAGTCTGGAGCTTTGGCGGGGTTGGTGTTCTGCGCCGCGACCCCGAGGGACAAAGAACTGATGGTGGAACCTTGCAAGATTGACTCTGAAGGCTAAGGAGGCTGCGTCTCGCCTCACTTGCGAAAATCCTTAAGGCACTGCATTGTCACTAGTGCGGCAGCCTCGCTGCAGGCATGTGTGATTGAGGCAACTGCAGGGATTTGAGGAAGAACTTGCATTGCAATGCAGTTGGTTGGTTTTGGATAGGCGATTGTTTGTCCCAAGTCCGTGCACATATGGGTCTGGTATCTGGTAGTATCCTCCCCACGTCTTCCCAAACTAAGCACGGCATGTTGCATATTAACGTACATTTGAGGGTGCCTCGGGACGGAATGTTGAGAGCTGGACCAGCACTCACTGCTGTGCTCAGGGCATGGGTGTGTACCTTGGAGCTTTGCGCCACGCTGAGATGCACAAATCAAGCTCCAAACAGAGTGACGACGAAGATATAAATGCAACCTGATTCCATTAAAGGCCCCGAGCAAGACCTTCCGCGTTGGGAGCTTTTCCTCCGCTAACTATTCTCCAAGATGGAAATACGTATCTACCCTATACAGAGTATAAGACTGGGTCAATTCCTGACCTTTTTCGATACAGGCTTGAGTGACAAGAAATGGCGATACACACGCCGATATGCGCCCATTCTATACAAGCCTGGACCAGCCCGCAAACTAGACAGAAACGACCCTCACTTTGTTGAACTTTGCTCTGGGGACCATATAGAACCGACCACTTCAGAATCGAACGCTTACCTGGTACATCTCAGGTCTTATGGCATGTGGACGGAAGAATTTGACCGTCCGTTTCATGGGCAATACGCCCTAACTGTAAAAGTTCTCTGACAAGGTTATCAGAATGTGCTACGAAGTGGCTCTCCTGCCGCAAGAGCATGGAGGTATGCCCAGAGCAGGTTATTACAGAAACTGCAGCTCAAGAAGGTTCTTCTTGACAAATATGACTTGTGGAACGATCCGTTAGCCCAAGTCCTAATTTTTAGCTCGCTGGGATGGCTCTCGCTCTTGTATATCCGAGCATGTCAACCATTGTGAGTTTCTCCCCGAGTTGCAGAGCGCATGTCTCGTCGCAGAACCTGCCAACCAAGGTTGTGAGAAAGCGGTTTAACATAGACTGTTCTTCTTGGGCGAAAAGCACTTACCAGGTGGCATCCGCCAGCATTGTTTCAGGAGCTGGATCGTGTACATTTACCTCAGTATGTCTGAGCTCTTCGTACCTATCCTGGGCCGCTTTACTATAATGGATAAGCAGCTTAAACGTTTCCCATACTGAACATATCTATCCTTCACCACGTTCGCTTCGGGAATGCTTCAATCAATAGATAATATGCAAGCCGAAATGTATTATAATGTTCCTGGTCCGACATGTAATAATAATATGCCCCTTGGAGAAGATGATGGAGCGAGACCATGCCGGTACTGTTCTTGATCTTGATTAAAGGCAAGTAAAGCAATTGTGCCCTGGCCCGTTTGTATCTGGTTCTCGGGTTAAGCATTAACGATAATTGGTTTGAGAGTAGAATTTCTGTGTGCATACTTATCTGTGACA